>VDFB02380361.1:116787-150876 GCA_007258455.2 Sequoia sempervirens | reverse complement strand
AATCAATTAGATATATATATATATATATAAATATATTGTCAAGAATATATTTGACCAGTAAGTTTATATATATATATATATATTGTCAAGAATATATTTGACCAGTAAGTTTATATATATATATCAAGAATATATTTGACCAGTAAGTTTATATATATATATATATAAACTTACTGGTCAAATATATTCTTGACAATATATTTTATTCTTCTTTCCCAACTGCTGCTTTTCCAGATTTCTGATTGAACAATATATTGATTCCCATCTCAGAATATATATATTTTTGTCTTTTTAAACATCCATCCCTTTTTGTCTTGGATGGATCTTCCTTTTATGGGTCGATCAACCAAGAGTCTTTACTCACCTTTTGGCTAGGGACATGTCACTTGATTAAAGGAAAATTGGTGTCCATTAACTTATGCTTTTCTAAATTATGTTTGACTTTAAGGGATTCGATGCTATTTATTGGAGATAATGAACATTATCAAACCGTCACCTTCCTTCTATAGTTGCTTTTATAAAACAGGTCTCCATAATCGATAGTTAGTGGGGGCGATTTTAATTATATTTATATTACCTTGGACTCTAAAAAGAAAGTCGGCTGCTTTGAAGCTTAATTAAATTTATTTATAATTCTTTTATGGGAGGTGGCTGTTTTCAAGGAGTCCGCTTATTCTTAAACTTATCGCTGCTCATTTATACCTTAATTGCTGCTGCTACCTTTTCATATTTAATCGCTGCTGCTTTTTTTTTTTAACTTAAATAGATCACTAATATTTATCATAGACTATTTAACATGTTAATATTTTATTATTATAATAATTATAATATTAATTGTTTGTATTGTTTAATATTTATATTATAATTATAATATTATCCGATGATAATTATAATTATAATAGTATTTAAATTGCTAATATTTGTATTTATATTTTTGATATTCATTCTGTTATTCATTTTATTTATTTATTTGTATTTCAATATTTCATATTTGGTGTTACCATTCCGGGGGACATGACATGCAGAGATGTTAGCGGCTTGGTACCCCACCAGACCTACATTCCAGGGGAGAGAAGAGTAATTAATATCAAACGTGTTTGGCATGGAAAAGGCATACAAAGAGTTGTTTTATAGGCTGAAGTAGCAGGAGGCATCTAATTTCTGGCTTAGTTGTAAAATTGATGAGGCTATAGCTATATCATAGAAGGTTTGTGTGGAGGCAGATTCTCTGAATCAAGATTTTCAAAGCCAATTGCAGCAGCAAACACGACTCATAGAGGCTGAAAGAGCAAAAGTGGCAGCCAAAGACATAGAATTGACGAAGAAGAATAACCAGATTTAGGCCAAAGACATAGAATTGGCAGAGAAAAATAACCAAATTTGGGCTAAAGAGGTGGAAATGGCAACACAGATTGAAGCCAAGGATAAGGAAATTGAGAAGATTGAACATCAACTGAAAGAGGTTGCGCACATGGTGAAGGCAACGAGAGAGAAGGAATTGAAAGCAACTCATCACCTGAAGCTGAGGACAAAGGAAGTATAACGACTCTATCAACTCGGTGCCAAAACATCTACTCCAACCTCCTCCGTCCACCCAGCTCCAGGGATGTCTTCTCACTAGAACTAGCATACTTATAGTTGTTTTCCAATTTTGGTTGTTAGTCGTTTGGAAGACAACTTTCTTTTTTAGGGGGGTTGATGTAGTCAGCAAATAAATAAATAAATAATATTGTAATCAGCAAAAAGTAATTAATAGATGTAATCAGGAATTAGTCTCCAATAGTCTCCGATTGTGGTTAGTTGTATTGGGTAGTTGTCGACGGTTGGTGTCCTCAACCAACATTGGTCGACTATATATTTCATGTTTCATTTGTAGTCAGGGACCGGATGTATTCTGTCTGATGTACTTATTGCCTATTTGATGAATGAAGAATACACTACATATTCTGTGCATGTGCATTGTTGAGTAATTGATATGTTTATTACTGCTGTTATATATTCTCGTTTACTCTGTGTTAATTGTTCAAGTAGCATTTACGAGTAAACACTCTCAGTTTTGGATTGCCTCCATATAGACCATGATTGACTAATGACCATACTAGAAAGCGCCTCTCGCACCTTCACAAGTCGTCTCAAGAGGATTGTGTTGGATGCAAATCTAGTCTCAACTACCTATTTGAAAATTAAAATTAAAATTATTAAAAACAATGAAAAATGTATATATATATTAAATAAATTACTAAAGTAAAACTTAAAATAAAAAAATTGTATTGTTTGAAGTTTGAGATACCTTCAGTAGCTCTAGTTGCGAGAATGATCTAAAAATAGCTTGCAACATGTGGTGATTTGTTATGATGATCCAATCTATTTTCGTACCCAACTTCAGTAGCATGAGGTTGAGTGAATGCACAACATAAGGTGTCCAAAATATATGTGAGAATTGTGTTTCAACTAACATACCAACAACTCTACAATTCTTTGCATTGTTTGTTATAACTTGGACACCATTTTGAGGATCCACTTCATTAATGCATTGTATAAGGATGTTAGTAATAAATTGTGCATCCTTCACTTGCCCCTCACAATCCACATCTTGTAGAAACATTTCCCCTTTAGGGCACACTGCAATCACATTAATTTATGGTTTATTTTTTGCATCCTTCCATCCATAAGAAATAATTGACACACCCGTTTCTTTCCATGAGGCCTTGATGGGAGATATTGAAGCTTCTATATGTTTGACCTTGTATAGGAGCGAATTTGCACCCCTTGTGTAAATTCCCCTTTCACATACCCTCACCTTAGAAAATCAAATCCAAAGGCGAAATTCCACATCACTCACCTGCCTTCCTTCCAGTTGGCATTCCTTCTTTGTGTCGGTGAGAGAATATTTGTTGGGGACGAATGCGTGGAACACAAATGTCTACGCGCCGCGCTGCCGTCCCTGACGGATTCCTGCGTCTGAAGTTGGCAGAGGCATTACACACCCGATTGGGACCGAATTGTAACGTCCCTCTTCGACCAACTGACCTTGAAAATGCCTTATTCCTTCTCATCCAACCTTCAAAAACATTCATTCTCACTTCATTTCATGCTCTAGACATTCACATTCAATCTCTTAGCATTTTCCACTTCACTTCTTCACTCTCAAGTAGCATTTCCAACATTCCATTGTGAGCATTGCAACAACTTTGAAGCTCCGTCAACTCCACATAGCAAGTGTGAAGGCTATCATAGAAGTGTGGGCTTGGAGTCTTGTGAGACCTCCCTTCATCACCGTTGCGGCTGTGGTGACTTTGCCAAGTCCATACCTTGCATTCTCGTCCATTGGCTAGTGAGCTTTTGGGTGGAGGTGGTAATGCTTCACTCCTCTCCTTTGTGATTTGATAGAGTAGCATAGTATTGTTTCGTATTGTTCATTGTTATCTTTTCTTTCCTTTATCGCATATTGTACTCTGTTGCTTTCTGGTTGTCAGTGGAGGTGGAAACACCAAATTGGGGGTTTGACTGAGGCAAGCCCCAACAATTTTCCCCTTCTTGTTTGTGTGTAGGTGGACGTACCCGTGGAGCTAGTTGGAAAATTGGCGCTATTGTGAGATTATCTTCGTCACCCTAGCTTTTATTTACTTGTTTTATCATCTTCGTCTCTATTTCTCGTACTTTCTTATTTTTCTTTTTTCGTCACAGTCAACTAGCTAGGCTGTCAGTTAGTTTTTAGGTAGTTTGTAATGTACTTTGTGTTTTTTGGCCGTACAGATGCCAACGTGCCGCGTTGTCGTCCCAGAATTGCGCTTCCGTCCTCGAAGAAAGAGCTATTTGAGGTACAATACTGACTCCGAAAACTAGCTCGCCTAGCCTAAACCTGAAGTTCGGGTCTAAAGAGTGACGGAAGCACTACATAGTGCTCTTCATTCTCGATCCCTATCCTTTTAGAGTGAGGTAAGTCAGGGCAGCCCTCTGCTCTCGGCTCTCCGTGACCTGGAGCCTTGACGTGGTTGGTCCCCCTCTCTTACATTTTTGGTGATCCCGAAGTGATCAACGTCTACCCATTTGTCTGTGTTGAGGCTTGTCCCTCATGCCTTGAGATCGTTGTAACCCTGGGTGTTGTGAAGGTTTATGAATATCACAACCCAATCCACAACTTTCGGGTACGTTGTTAGACGAAGCGTGCGACACTTACCGATGGAGAAGACGAATGCCACTTCTAGTTTCGCCTCTAGTTTCTCCATCGGTTTAGCTAATGAATTTACCATTGGTTTTCCTATAGGCTTTACTAGCGAGATGGGTTTCGTAGATGAGACCGCTCGCATTCCTACTCTAGCATCCCCCACGGCTTCGTCTGTGGACGGGGATGAAGTTGTGCATGTCCTTGCAGAAAACCTTTTGGCATTCGATAATAGGTTACTAGACCTTGTGCACCATTTGGAGAAAGCACCAAACATGGTGAGAGCCGCTAGGCTTACTAGCGAATTGAGACATTTGTTGGGAAAAGATTGGACAGGCATAGAATTCTTACGTGGCCTTGTCGATTTAACTGAAGCTTATGTCCCTTCGTATAGGCCGGTGATCCCATAATAGTGGTTTACAATTTTTGGCCAAACTGGACACTAAAATTATTATTTTTAACTAAATCTTCACATTCGGGCACCTATAGCGGCTAAACTATGAGGAATTTGAAGATGGTGCAAACTAGAGTCTCATCAAATTTTGTCTGTAGATTCTAAAATATTTTTCAAAATTTTGGAATCAAAATTCACTTCTTTCCATCTCCCACAAAAATTGATTTTTTTTCAGAAAACAACATTTTTAAAAAGTGACGCACACCGTATAACACATAACTTTTTTTCCATGAAGGATAAAATTCTAATTCTTTCAAATTTAGATTTTTAGCTCTGATATCTAGTGTTTCTACTTGGTTAGATAGTTTTTTATTGAATATTTTTTCCTTAATCAAGTTTCAAAGTCAAACGAATTACAATTCAGACACAGCGTGACTGTATAACAAGTAACTTTTGCGGTGTTCCGCGGGCACAGTGCAGATTGGGCCGAGAGCGTTTGGGAGAGCGAGGGGGACAAAAGAGGCCCTAAGTTTGGGGGCAATGAGGCAGTGAGGGCAGCCCGATGGCGGGGTGGTGTGGTGGTGGTGCTGATATAGTTATAAATATACTTATAGTACTTGAAAAACTAGTTTTGAAAGTATGTATAACAGTATAACAGTATAAGAATTACATTTCAAATGAAACTATAGGAAATTACTCAAATTAGTAAAATTATAACATAGCAACATTTGAAATACTAAATCTAAATACAAAGATATCTTGAATGCTAATTGCTAAATAAAATTTGACAAATGAAATTGTTAAATTGGAGATTTCTATTATATCGAAAATATGAATATCTGATGTCATATGAGATATCACAAAGTCTATAAAGACGATTACATGATTCATCATTACAATGAGTAGCAAATGCCAAATGGCAAATAGTAAAACAGTAAACTAAATAGTAAATACAGATACTAATAGCAAAATGTCAAAACTCAAAATTTAGTAAATACAGGAAACTCCTGGGCATCTCCCAGTCTCCCGAGAAAT
This sequence comes from Sequoia sempervirens, assembly GCA_007258455.2. NCBI lineage: Eukaryota > Viridiplantae > Streptophyta > Pinopsida > Cupressales > Cupressaceae > Sequoia > Sequoia sempervirens. The sequence goes on along the minus strand of VDFB02380361.1, from coordinate 145,282 downwards.
GCCTGGACGTCTCCCAAGGAGACTTGAAGACTTGGAGACGTCTCCCAAGGAGACTTGGAGACTTGGAGATGTCTCCCAAGGAAACCCAGGCGTCTCCGTCTCCCGTCTCCTGGAGGCAGCCGAAGATATTCCAGATGTGTGAACAAGCGGCTGATGGCGGAGGATAGCGAGGGGAAGTGCCAAGTACCCCAAATCCCAGGTCCCGAGGCGTCCCGTTTGGGAAGCCGCCATTTTGGGGAAGCCGTTCCCAGTGGAATGCTTGTTTTTGTATATGTCCAAAATATTATTATTTTTTTTTGTTGGATCAAGGACTTCAATCTAGTGCATTCATATTTTCAATTTTTTTTTTTTTGATAATCTTCTATTTTTTCCACATGTGAAGAACAAAAGAAATTCATTTTTAGATGAAAAACCTATGTTTAATAAAACTTAAAAATAAATACATAACAAAACAAAACATATTAAAATTATATTCATTGGATAGCTTGTTATGAGGAATACCATAATCATTTGAAATAAATTTTAAATGAATTCATTTGATCCCCAAAAGCTAAATCAAAAGTGATTTTTTATCAGCATTTTGATAGGTGTAAAGGAGAACACATTTATAGGTATGGTTTAAAACTAGCGAGGTTCTATCCAAGGGGGTTTGATCTAAGGTGATTTGATCAAACCCTCTTCAATTGGAATCCTTAAAATGGAACTTTTTAAGGCTTAAATCATTATATTTTCTAAAAATATGTGATTTCAGCTAAAATTCGTTCCTCTCAGGAATTGTAAACCACTATTATGACAACACCCAGGCCTAGATCGGGTACCACCCGAGGAGAAGTGCTCGATACTTATGAAAGACAAATAGGCGTTTCAATGCTTACCACATCTATATGCATGGCTGAAACGGGCCCCTCGATCAATGTCTCTTCTGCTTCTCAAAAGCCCCCCACTATCAAGGAAAGTAAAACACCCCTTGGGTTCAGTTTCACCCCTCCTATTGCCCTCGATGGCAGAGGCTCTAGTGGAATGAGTGGCAGTGGTTCTGGTAGCGGAGGTGGCTCCGATGGAGGCCATGGAGGTGGCTTCGGTAGTGGAAGTGGCTCTGGTGGATGCCCTACCGGTGGTGGTGGCTCTAGAGGTGGTTCCAGAAGTGTTTTTGTTGGCGGTGGTTTTGGAGGCTCCACTAGCCCTTTGTCATCTACTGACCCTGTTTTGAACGCTCTGCTTCAGAATATGGGTCGTATTCAAAACCAGCTGGTGAGTCTCTCCTAGGCCTCTGCCCAACCTATCTTTCAACCCTTTTTCCGACATAGCCCATTGTCAGTAGCAATCCTAAGTACTCCCTTCCCACAAGGAATGGAGATTCCCAAATTTGAGAAATATGGCAGCAAAGGGGACTTGTTGTGACCTTTTCACACATCACCCCATTCAAAATGGGGACCCCCTAATTTTTGCTCTATTTTGGTCTTTTGGCTTTGGTTTCGTCTCTCTCTCTCGTTCTGTCTCTTTCTGCTGTCTGCTTTCCGGGGATGTGCCTGCCATTGAGCTTGAACGTGAAATTTTGGCTAAGTATGAGAATTAGGGTTTTGAGTCCTCTGGTCAATTTGAAGTCAAATGGAGTGAGTAAATTGAAATCTGAGCTTGGCACTACAGTCAGTAAGCTTCGAGCAGGTTCCCAGCAAAATTTCATCGAATTCTAACAACTTACTATTTTTAGTAAGTGTTCAATTCAGGGCGCGCTCTCAGCACTTCTGAAGTTCTCTCAGTCACACTGCATCCAGAACATGTCAAGCTGCTCATCTGCAAATTTTGAGCTGAAACGGACAACTGTCTATTTTTAGCAAGTTCAGCCTCAGGAGCAGATTTTAGGGTTTATATGTGAAGTTTTTCAATGCATGTCTAGAGATTCCTTTGGGTTTTTTGAGACCTACGTAGTGATATAACATGCAAAATGAGATGATGACTTTCAGTATTCAGCCTTCAGGGGCTATTTTTAGGGTTTGCATGTTGAAATTTTCTTTGCATGTCCGAACATTCCTTGTGGGTTTTTCAAGGGCTTCACAACGGTGTAACATGAAAACCAGGATCAAGACTTTTTTAGGAGCCGTCTTCAAAGGCTATTTTTAGGGTTTGCATGCAGGGCTTTTCAGCGCATGTCGAGTTATTCTTTATGGGTTTTTCAAGAGCTACGAAGTGATGTGACATGCAAGGCAGGATGATCACTTTTCAGAGACTTACTATTTTTAGCAGGTCCATTCCGACAGCTGCCCAGCACATCAGTATCACAAACAAGGAAAAGTGCAACAAAAACGAAGTTAAACGGAGGTCATTTGATAGACATGCAAGTCAAATTAGGGTTTCCAGCTTCGGGACCTAAAATGAGGGGTAAAATGCCGAAATTTTCGAAAACCGGTGTATTGCACTGTGATCAGTATCTTTCAAGCTATCCACTGGTAAAATTTGAAGGCAATCGGAGGATTTACTATTTATAGTAAGGCGTTCCAGAAATAGGCTATAAATAGTAAATCAGCAGCAGGCGCCAGTGTGAATAGGCAAGTCTACTGATGAGGGTCACGACATTCAAATTTCAAGTCAAACAGAGTTGGGGAAGTCATGAAACTGAGTAGTTGCTATAAATAGTAAACCACCTTCAGAAACATGCTATAAATAGCAGGTCAGCTTTGGACGGTAGTGTGAGTAGACTAACTAGGTCATGAGGATCCTGTGGTTAAAATTTAAAATCAATCCGAGCTTAAGAAGAGGGAAAACTTGGAACTTACTATATATAGTAAGTATTGAGCTGGCAGAAGGATGAAAAATGCCTAAGTCTGAAGTCTATCCTGCTTGACCCCTGAAATGCGCCCTGTCTTGACTAGCAGGAAGTTGATAAATTTTTTTCTAAGTGTCGGAGTTAAGTCCAGAAGGACCCCCAAAATGCGCCCAACTTGCCTTGAAGTTTGATGGAGAAAATTCTTAAGTGTTAAATCCTGCACACCCCTGAAAATGCGCCCATCTTCAAGCCAAGGTGATGAAAATTGTCTAAGTGCTGGACTTAAGTCCACCTCCACCCTCAAAATGCGCCCAAGGAAGGAGGAAGCCATAAAAAGTTTCTAAGGCATGAAGTTTGTCCACCTCCCCCCCTCAAATGCTCCCAAGGAGAAATAAGGTGAAGGAAAAGAATCTAAGGCGTTGAAGTCGAAATTCCCTCTCTACATGCCAAATGCGCCTATCCTAAGATGAAAGTGAAGCTAGGAAATATTCTAATACGCCCAAGTCCATGGTGATTCTAGGAAATGGTTGATAAAGTTGTTAATTCCTTCACCCCAGGTGAAATGCGCCAGGACTAAAGATGAATGGGAGGAAATAAATTTGTCTAAGGCAAGATTGAAAATCCTTCTTAACCCCTCAAATGTGCCCATGTTGGTGATGGGACTTAAAATTTTTTCTAAATATTTAAATTTCACCTCCTAGAAGAAATACGCCTAAGTGTGATGGAGGTGATGAAATCCACTGAGGCATGAATAAAATTGGTAGTGGATATGTCGGAAGGTGCCAGCTTCACGAAGTTGATAAAATTTGTCAAGGCCAAGCAAGAAAATATGCCCAGATATGAAGAATGGGAGTAAATTTGATGGAAAAATGTTTTTCCTAAGGTTAAAATTCAAAAAATTAAATGTACCCCTTTGTTTGTAGACCCATGGATTCGACGCTTTCTGAAGGGAATTTTCTTCTGGGTATCGAACATCTTCGACAAGGAATGGATTTTAAAGTCTTCCACAGCTCCCCAAGGATTTCGAGATGAAAATTTTGATCGACACTTGAATAATGAATTTTCTAAGGGAAAAATTTAAAAATTTTCTAAAGCAAAGAATAAAATGTGTTGTTGAAATAAAATGCCTTAGATGATGAATTTGAAGTTGATTGCCTGGGTGAATTTGATCAAATTCTTCGTGGAAATAATCTTCCTGGGCGAAAGATGAATAAAATTAAGTGTCAGAGCTTTAGTTGGTGAAGTGAATTTCTTAAAGATGCAATTGAAGTTGATATTTTGAAAGAATGATTTAAAAATGCTAAGTACGCCTTGACCAGTGAAGTGAATCTTTTGAAAATTCTAGAAGGTCAAATATTCCTGACGCCGAATGACAAGTGTTGCAGCTGCCAGAGGAGGGAAATTCGAATTCCTGCAGAGGAGTATTGGAAATTTAATAAATTGGCTAAAGATAGCTTCTTCTAGAATTCGACTCAGCTATTTGAGCTGTGAAGTTTATTCATTTTTCTCCATCAGCTGGCAAGTTCGATTTTAGCTCTGAAGTGAAGATTGCAGTGCAAGTGACTAACTGATTGCTGAAAGCTCGAAGTTGGCTCTAAGTGCGAAGTTGGAAAAGTAAAAGAGGAAAGTTTGAAGCTGAACTTTGAAGAGTGCGAATTTGAAGAAGTCTAAGTGCTGAGAAGTGGCTGAAGTGAAGTTGGCCGATTTTCTCTAAGTAGTGAAGTTGCTGAGGCTTGCTTGGAAAACTTTCTAAGTCTTTCAAAGTTTGAAGTTGCTAAAGAAGTGTTGAGGTTTGAAGTTAGAATTGCATGCTGAAGCTCCTCATTTTTCAAAAGTCGACTGGCAGCCCCAATGTGATTTTATTTTCTAAGTTAAAAATCTAATGACTATTTGTTGTTTTTGCAGGATGGCTGAAGCAATTGGCAGAGATAGTAATGCTGCGTCCAGGCAGGCTGTTATTAAGAAGTTGAGCAAGTCATTCCCGCCGGAGTCGAAATTCTCTTCGAAGTTGGGCAAGTTGGCTGATACAAATTTGGGCTCTTTCAACATGGAGGCTTTCAAAAGTCAAATGATGGGGGTTGGAAGCCATCGTCTTTCAGTCACTTCGCACAATATTGTTTGAAGTGGACTATATGCAGTTGCTGGTTTTCCACCAGCAATCCAGTGTCTAGAGCTAATTATGGAGTGTGCCAACTGCTACGACCCTGATCACAGGTCTATTGTCTCACCTTATGGTAGATTGTTCGCCAACCTCACGCTTGCAGCTATCGGCGGAGCATTTGGAATCCCATCACACGAGAGGATGATTTATAAGACGAGAGAGCGTGCTGAGCGGATGTATGCTTCCACATTCGAGAGATGTGCTGATATGATCAACGCTCGCTAGATGAATAAGCCCAAGCCCTCTCGCACGAAGTTGCCGAAGTAGATAATATCAGATGATTTGAAGCAGGAGTACTGTGACCTGATCATGATGCTCAGTAGGGTAGGAGGCTGTCCTTAGGCATTCATCTTTGAGCCATGGAGTTTCTATTATATCAACCTCGTGCTGGAAGGGAAAGAGCATATCAATTGGGCGGTGATGATTAGTGATAACTTGCACGAGCAGCTCCGGAGTTTGAGGAGGATGAAGACATTTTACATGGGCTCATACATTGTTTACATGTTGGCTCGTATGACAAAGTACAAGGGAATTTCATACAAGGAGCCAATTGGATGCGGCTCTCATCAGTTCAAGATCCATGAGGCTTGTCCACAGTTGCACCTGACAAGCACGTCCTATTACAAGTGAGTCAATGATGCCTTCAACATACATATAACGAGGTCACTTCAGCAAAGAACCCATCACAGGATCTCGAGGGAAGCTCAAGAATTAATAGAAAGGTATGGGTGCTGGTTTATTCAGTTTTCGAAATTTACTTACATTAGGCTGCAAGGATTTTCTTCATACCCGTATAGATTGCCCAAGTACCCTACAAATAGAATTTTGATGTTAGAAATATCTAGGCAACTCATTGCCTATGATAAGATTTAGAAGAGAAAGAAGAAGGGAGGACTTGACTTCCCAATCATCATGGGGAATTTAGACGAAGTGTGTCCTTCACTTCAAGCAGCCAAGGAAGCTGAAAATGAGCTTCAATTCTTCCACTTTTCTTATCACACCAGCAGGCATCATTATGACCCCCACAACAATATTAGATGGATACTGTCAGAAGAGTTCAAGCACAAGGAAAATATTGAGGATTACTGGGTTGGTGCATTGGATGAAGCTGAGGTCAAGAAAAGGATGTTCTCAAGGCTACCGTTGAGCATGATCAGGGAGTGTGAAATTATTCTAGTACTAGACCAGGTGGACGAGGACATGAATGTTCTTCATCTAGATTATGAGGCAGTGAGAGACACGCAACTTCCACTCCCGGATTGGTCGGAGCCGGAAATTGCAGATTTGGACACACTTTGTATACTAGTCCTGACATTCACCAGAGCATGGGTTGAAAGAGATGTGAGCAGGTTGAAGAGTAGGTCAATTCCTTTGACTTACAATTTGATGGGAGATCATAGGACGCCAACTGCCAACAAGAAGAAACACGTTGCTCGAGCTCCAGAGTCTCGAAGGAAAGAGCCAGTTCAGCTGGAGCCTCCGAGAATTGTGGTAGAGTCACCTACGCCATTGGAGACACGTTCTCCAAGCATACAGGAGGTTTCACTATTTGCTGATTAGAGAAATGTATTTAATCAGGAGCAGGAATTACATGAGGCAAATCGGCCACCACGAAGAGAATCGGTTGGCTGGAGTGTCAAGACACCCACTAGAGATGATCAGCAGGAAGATGAGGAAACTGCTACAGATACACACTTCCAGCGTGAGCTTGAGGCGGCTCTAGAGGATTATGCAGTTTTGGGAGATACTCAGCCCATAGAGGCCAATGAGCCTCGCCAAAATGAAGTTAGAGAAGAAGTCTGTGAGGATGAGCAGCCATTTGTTATACAACAGGTAGTATCGGATTGGCTCAGAGATAGAATGAGAAGGAGCCCCAGTGAAGAGGCTGATCCAGCGGTAGAGATGGAGGAATTCTTGAGTCGGATCAGTGCTCCTCCAACTAAGAAGAGAGCTAGGAAATTTTCGAAGATCTCAATAGATGAGGATGGCTCTCGCACCCTTCACGTGGTTGTGCCAAGAGTTGATTGTGATCGAGATGAGGCTATACCGGAAAATTATATGATCACTACCATGGAGTTAGGTCGCCCCACAGGAGCACAAATCATTGAGGAGTGTGATAACTCCTATTAGGCGCTTAAGGACAGATTGCTCAAGACTGAAGGCAAGTACAAGAAATTGAAGAAGGAGCATAAGACTTTGATAGGCTACGTGCAACATTTATCTCGTCCTTGTGGGCAAGAGATTCCAACACTTGAGCTTCCAGCCAAGTTGTCTAGAGAATCAGTTAGTGGTTTGGAGGATTTGAGGAAGATGGCACAAGAGGCAGATAAATGGGTTGTAGGTGTTCGTGCCGAGACAAAAAAGTTTATGGAAGATCTTGCTCATGCTTATCAGCAAGCTTCCGACATTATGGCACAGATGGAGGTAGTTGATCAGGCCTGGGGTGATGCCCATGTCTATCAGAGCAAGGTTATTCAGCATCTGGAGGCCTTGATGCATACTCCCTTGCAGATGTTGATTGATGGAGGAGTGATTCAGGGGGGTGAAAGGTATGATTTTGCTGGATGGTACTCTTCAGTAGTCACAGGACGTGGATTCTTTGATGCAGCACAGGCGGATTCAGCTAGAGTCAGGAAGGCTATGATGAACATTATTGATGGAGTCCTGAACACCTTGGAGGCTATCTTTGCTAGGAGGCCGAATTCTGATGAGGTGACTGCTGATGACTTGAGGAGTAGGCTGCCACCTTTCTCCTCGAAGGTGAGGACTTTTGTGCAGAATGACTTCGAGAACACCTCCACTTTCTCCAGTATTATTCAGAATACACAGGATGCTCTAGTTGCTTGGGGAAAGTCTTGTACACGGCATGGGCAGGCAGTTACAGTGTTAGAGTTTCAGCTTGATCACATCCCGCCTATCTCAGTTCAGGAGGTTGAGGCTGTGCTCGCCAGACTCATTGATTTCGCAGCCAAGGAGAAGGAGAACATAAACGCACTTCTGCATGATGACCTTCTAGAAGACTGATTGTGGGCATTAATTGCCTTTGCTATTTTGGGAGTGAGTGGGAATCTTGTGATTCATTTATTGTACCACTCCCCATTCTGGCAGTTTTTAGGGTTAGGGCTGATGTGGTTTAATCTAAGCCATTCATTTGATTGTAATCTGAGCCGTCCATTGGACTGGGCTATCTATAAAAGGGGCATCCCCCCTCATTTGTACATCATTAGATTAGATATTAGATCAAAGACTAGAGCAGAGAGACTGATAGTTGTAATAGCTTAGCATAGTTTGGAGGAGAAGGAAAGTTTTCCTTTGAAAACTTTGTAAGAGATTGTTGCGAAAACTATCATAATAAAAAGAAGCTTTCATTGATGGTGAATTCGTCTTTGTTATGAGCAGCTAGCAAGATTTCTTCATCCCTTCGACTTCAAGTAGTAGCTTAGATTAGAGTACTTATTTTCATGCAAGTAGATGTTAGCTATGGATTTTGTGGTGTTGATCAAGGCAACTTCGTTTTAATCCATACCACTAGTAGCTTGCTGACGGCAAGTTTGCCTTGTGTGGTCAACTGGAAAACATTACAAGCTTAACTTCAATTGTGATTCACGTGTTTGTATGCGTCGTCCTGATGGTACTTGTATGTTGAGTCGTAATCTGAATACCTTACACTTCTCCTTTGAAGATTGCACCGACTTTTTGTAGGCTGTCCAACGCGAGGCGAAGCAGAGTCTGGTTGAAGTCTGCCGAAATTGATCCCACATTCCGCCTTTAGATAGAACATAAAATTTCTATAACCCTGCACTCTTTAATTTCAGTACATTCCTGGTTAGTTTTAGGAAAAGCATACCTCATTGCTAAATCATTCGTATCGCATAAATTCCCTTCCAATCATTAACTTGCTGTTAGCTGCAAACCTTTTGAACAATTGTGTAAGTCCCCTCGTGTAAACAACAAATCACAACGAACTGATTGGGTATTCCATAGCATTTTCGGAACCTTGGAGTTGAACATGCGAACTTTTTGGCAATCTTAGCGTATGGAATTCTTTGATCAAGAGAGAATGGAGTAGCCTTCGGATACTTTGTTCTGCTGATTGGTGCGGTCACAAAATCACATGAACAGGACCCACAAATGCATGTATCTGCCTTTAATGCCATGTGTACAGACTTCTTCCATCACGATGCGTTGATGGCAAAATTATTTCCTCGATCTCTTAAGGATACAACACTCGAGTGGTTTGTTCCTTACCCGACAATTCTATTTTCTCATTTGATCAACTTGTGAATCAGTTTCTCCAATAGTTCCAAGCCAACATCGGATCGAAGATGACCTTTTCGGATCTCGTTCGATGCAAGCAAGGGGATAACGAGAAGATAACTGATTTCATATTGTTGTATCAAGTGCTCTTTTTCCAAATCTCGTACCCGCTGCCCAATTTTGACGTGCAGAAGGTGTTCATAGGGAACTTGCAGAGACCTTGGCAGGAAAAACTTGCCCTTATGAAATACCCTTCTTTCGCGCATCTGTGTGCGACATTACGAGAATATCAATAGACAGTAGTTTAGTTCGTGGGATCCTCCTCGCGCTCCCGTTCAGAAGGAAAATCTATTGTATCAATCTCAGGAAAAGGTAAGGCTGTTGTGAATGTAGTAGCTGCAACAAATAATAAAGGCCTCAGGCCCAACAAAAAGTTCACAAAGTTAGCAAAATCTTATTCTTCCATCTTGCAGAAGTTGCTGAAGGATAAGATCATAACCTTGGAGAACCCTCGACCTCTCAAGGAACCTTACCTTGATTGGTATGATGCAAACGCCTTCTGTCAATACCATAGAGTCAAGAAACATGATACCGAACGTTGTATGCGCCTGCGTCACAAGATATAGGACCGCATCAAGGACGGTACTATTTGTCTCAATGGAAGTAAACAAAATACAAATAAATTAGTGGCGAAAGCTAATAGTGAGTTGCAAATATACACAGACCCGTTTTCGTCACATTCTGCTAACTTAATTATTGATCCCTTCAATTCTACCACTCAGCCCGAGGCGTACGTTAATATGGTCACGATTACTCCTCAGCAGCCTGTGACTGGGTCACCAGATGTAACGTTCACCTCGCAGGATATGCCCTTGAACAACAAGCCCTCTCCCCTCTGCATTCCCGCTCATCTCAATGGGAACATTGTGACGGGGGTCTTAGTTGACCCTGCAATCGAGTGAATGCCATTACCGAGGAGACATTGTGGCTGAATTCATTGCAAAGAGGGGAGTATGAAGAAACAAAATCTACTATTTGTATGCACGATGGCCTCTCTCTCAAGCCATATGGCTCAATAACTCTTTCCATCCTAGTTGGAACTAGGGCCGTGAACAAAACCTTCGATGTTATCCCAAAATCTGATTTGTTCAGGGTGAAGTTAGGCATACCTTGGCTAGCTTCCATGAATGGAATCGCTTCCATCATTCATAAGTGTTTGAAATTCTCCCATGAAGGTACTGTGCACGTTGTGCATGACACTAGATACCAGTTGTTGGTGTCTCGTGAGGGCTACTCGTTGGATCATTTTTGGCCTACCTCGGTTGGTCCGCTTCCCCCAAGAATGAACCTACTTTACTGAAACTATGTGAAGTACAAGATCGGGGGAAAAGGACAACCAAATTTGGCCCTTCCGATAGTGCAACAAACTGCCTCTTCTTCTCGAAAGGGAAAGGAGAGGCCTGCCTGTCCTCGGGGTGCCTCTTCCGCTCCTCCTTCTGAAGAAGAGTTTTGGATGAATACTCCTAGCTTTTACATGAGAAGTCCGATGGTGCCTACTTGGCGCAAAGCTAAGATTAGGATATTGGACCTTGCTACCGTGCCTCCTGGACCTTGGCCTTACCTGTACGGTAGAAGAAAGGGTCCCCGTGGGGAATCCTCCATGTCTCAGCCTCCATGGCCTCCCACCGCTCCTGCTCCTAAAGCAGTGAATGGGAGGAGGCCAGCTATCGAGGTGCTAGAGCCAACTCCCCTCATTGTTTCTCAACCACTTCCTCCTGCTCCTGTTCAGGAGTCTGTCCCTCCATTGGAGATGGCTGTGATGGACACCCCTATGGATGAGCAGGAGCCTTCTATCCCTTTGCAACCCTCGGCCTCTAGTTCAAAGAGTCGTAGAAACTGCCTTACGTGTGAGCGCAACCGCCGACAAAAGGCTCTGGAGGCTGAGCAGGTCACTTTGCAGAGAAAGGAGGAGGAGTCGACCGCGCCTGCTTCAGGGCCTCCTGATGTGTCCTCCTCTGTCCTCCCCTCTGCTTTCGTTCAATTGAGTTCAGTCTTGATTTCGGCTCCTGTTGTGAGTGTGAGTGCGCCTGACCCCAAAAAGGTGCAGGTGTTTATCGCTCCCTCAGTTGAGCCGCCCCTGTTGATGTCCCTTCCAGACATCCCGCCATTCCCTAAACCTGTGGACATGCCGAATACCTCGGTGGTGTTCGCCGCGGTTTTCTCCTCTACGCGTCTTGCCTCGTCTATGGAAAGTTCACATCCCTCGACAAAGCAGAAGGTAGAGGTTGGCCCTTCCAGCAATGGAGGGCGTAAGAGGAGCCACCTTCTCTGAAGGGTGGTCCCGCACTAGCTTGTTCCGTACTAGTGAAGGAGCAACTTTCGGCTTCTCTTGAGTATGTCACCTCTCTCAAGTCACTTGGTGATTGAAGCTGTGAATCTCGGGCGCTGTCCTCCCCGTTCGTTGAGGTACGACATGGCACTCTTGGAAAGTGCATGTTTAACTCTTTGGATGAAGGTTCGGCCTTGTCGGCGATCTTTGCGAAATTGCTGACCATATCTCCACAAGAGCCGAGTGGAGAAGACCTTGCGGGGCCTTCTTCCTTAGCCCTTGTTGTGGGAGGGTCAGAAGCTCCTCCCTTTAATATTCCACCACTGCAGGCTCGTCCGCCTTCCGCTTACAATGATCTAGATTGGGAAGCGAATGACCTCTTGGTTGATGAGTGCTAGGGAGGGGCCCCTTCTTTATCTTTAGATTAGAAGTGTGTGTGTTGTGATGTGTTCCCCTGTGCTTGTGTTATATGTTCTTGGATGACCCTTGTCACCCTTGTTGGTGCTTGGATACAGGTGATTTTGTGTTGTAAACCTTCTATTTGTATCATCATTCTTCCTTTGTTATGTGTTTTGATCTTCGGCAAATTGGAGATGATGCAAAGCGTTGGGGGCATTTAGGCTTCCCTTCCATGTTGACCCAATTTTTTATTTTACTTTGTTTTCTCATGCATTCTTCACATGGTTTGATATAGTAGGGGGTTGATGATAGTTCATTTATTTACTATTATTATACTTATATATATATATATATATATGAGCAGCTCTGAGCCCAAAATATCAAATCACCCCTATGTCTCTTATTCATGCTATTTCTCTTTTGCTCTTTTATCTTTCTCTCTTCTTTGCTTGAGTTGTCCCTCATATGTGTGACAACGTTACTTTCACAATGTTTCGATTTTTAGAAAACGCATTCGTTGTCAACGAATCTTTTCTTGAAAGTCCTTGCAAGCTTTTTTAAGATTTGCATTCTCGACTTGGACCCCTAACGGAACCCCTAACGGAACGTGTTTCCTTCATCATGGGTTCGCAAAGAAAAGAACTTGAGAACTCTCCTCCGAGGTGGGAGCAACTTTTTCCTGTGGGAGAAGCCTCGACCTCCCCCCCGCGAGGGGCCATTTCCTTTCTTTCGAATTCCTTGATGAAGTGAACATCTTTCAAAAGGATCCCTTGTTGATGAATTGATTTGAGAAAAAACGTCTCTTATACACTTCCAAATGGTGCGTCCCTTGAGTGGACCCCTCTTCACGTTGGGTTCCCGAGGGACCCCTTTTAAAGCCTTTCAATTTGTTGACTATCTGCATAACTGTCTGCTTGCTTGCTTGCGTGGCTGCTTCTTGTTTCTTGGCATGTTTCATCTATGGATTAACATGTCGCTTTGCAGGTGCGCCTGTGAAGCCGCTTTTTCGTCCGACTCTGCGGAGTCCCCTTTCATTGGGCTTCCTTCATGAGAGAGAACTTGGGGGTTGCCTTCTTGCAAGTCTGTAAGAACCCTCTCCAGGCGGATTCTTGAGAACACAAATTTTTCTGCCTTGTTTGAAATTCTTTGCTTTCTATATTTGGGTTTTGATTGAGTTTGTTCAAAGATATTGCTAGGAAAGCATAACATAACATATGCATGCAAATGCAATGAAAGATATCTAGAATGAATGCTAATGTGATTGGAAAACTGATTTATTGAAATTTGAAATTACAATACAAATCAAAATCAGATTACTTTCCTTGCACAACACATTTAATCATACCCTTGCAAGCCAAAAGCAAAATCTGAAATTCTGATAAGACATGACCAGCTACTCCAAACCCTTTGTTTGGATGCCTCCCTTTAGATTTTTAGTTTTTCCTCACCAAGTAAGGGATGCTAATGAATGCCAAGCCACAACCGCTCCAAAAGTTAACCATTTCAGACCTTAACTCCAAGCGCTTCACTCTAGAAGCAACACGCCCTTGCTGAAGGTGGATAGTACGACCTTGCTGTGATAAGAGGTACAGCCCGGAAATGTACAGCAGCAAGTAAATGATATCAGCAACAAAGAATCCTCTGATTTTAATCTTCAATCGTTTCAAACCCTTGAATTTGTCAACGTATATTCTTCTAAATGCTCTGTATAACCCCACGTGCCACAATGCGAGGGCACAACAATAATAATAAATATTCTTCAATGTATCTTCAATGCCTTTTAAATCTGCAAGTAGATATTCTTTGAAACCCTTGAATAACTTCTTCAATTCTTCCTCAATGAAGCTTAGATTGGACTCCTAGATGAAGCCCACACTCAGGCAATAATCTCAGCTGGTCTTTCACAGCCTCAAAATTCCACAACCTATGAGAGTTTTCGTTCCCAAAGGCTCAACAATGGCAGAAACCCTAGCTGGTTCCTTCTCCAAGCAAGAACTCCAAAAACACAAGTTTATAATCTTCAATAATCAATTGATTTCTCCTTTAGCTTCTTTATATAAACTTCAAGAGGTCAATTCCCTCCTTTTTGCCTTTTTGCTCATTTAAATAATATAATATTTGCACTTTATCCATATTAAATAACCTCCTTGAAGTTGGCGCCCAAATTATTAATTATAAAATGGCCCCCTTTTAATAACTAATGGCCCCTCAAGTCATAAAGTGCAATTATAACGTTATAATATAACTTTATAATATTAATTATTATTAAAGTTACCTTTAATAATAATCAAACGTTATAACTTAGGCAAAACTCCTTATTCCATTAGACCAACTGAATTTCTGGAATCAACACTGCCAACATATCAACTTTAGGTGCCCTGCTATAAATAGAAATACTAGCTGGTTGACTTACTATTAATAGTAAGTATGTGAAATTGAGTCAAACAAAGGCTAAGCCTAAACCAACACTGAGCTCTGAAGGAGAAAACACACTGATCACTACCAAAAGGGACCCTCTAACCAACTCCATTAGCCTACGAGGGTCAAATAATAGGCTAAACCTCCAAACTCTGATGCTTGCAAAAATGGGGACATTACAAGGTTTGCGGGCCTGTAAGGCGCTTACTTCACTGGGCTTCTTTGATGAGAGAGAACATGGGGGTTGCCTTCTTGTAGGCCTGCGGGTCTGTAATATGCTTTCATCCTGCTGGATTTGTCCATTGTTGGTCCAAGGGCCTTCGGTGTACTTTGTGCAACTTCATAGTTCTGCGGGGCCATTGAGTCCTTTTTGTTTGAAACTCCCTAGGGAGAGTACCTATGGAGTCCTTTGCCTGCCCTGCACTTTCGGGTTCGCCAGATTGCGGTCTGCTTCCTCGACGGTTCAGGTATACATTTCTAACCCTGCTAACTCTTCGATCTACTTTACCAAACACTTATCACTATGTGCGCTCGCTAAAGTGGGGGCAAAATGTATAGGAGCTAATTTGCACCCCTTGTGTAAATTCCCCTTTCACATACCCTCACCTTAGAAAATCAAATTCGAAGGCGAAATTCCACATCACGCACCTGCCTTCCTTCCACTTGGCGTTCGTTCTGTGTCAGTGAGAGAATATTTGTTGGGGACGAACGCGCGGCGTGCGGACGTTTGTGCACCACACTTCCGTCCCTGACAGATTCCTGCATTTGAAGTTGGTAGAGGCGTTACACACCCGATTGGGGCCGAATTGTAACGTCCCTCTTCGACCAACCGACCTCGAAAATGCCTTATTCCTTCTTATCCAACCTTCAAAAACATTCATTCTCACTTCATTTCAGACTCTAGATTTTCACATTGAATCTCTTAGCATTTTCCACATCACTTCTTCACTCTCAAGCAACATTTCCAACATTCCTTTGTGAGCATTGTAGCAGCTTTGAAGCTCCGTCAACTCCACATAGCAAGTGTGAAGGCTATCATAGAAGTGTGGGCTTGGAGTCTTGCGAGACCTCCCTTCATTACCGCTGCGGCTGTGGTGACTTTGCCAAGTCCATACCTTGCATTCTTCTCCATTGGCTAGTGAGCTTTTGGGTGGAGGTGGTAACGCTTCACTCCTCTCCTTTATGATTTGATAGAGTAGCATAGTATTGTTTTGTAGTGTTCATTGTTATCTTTTCTTTCCTTTATCGCATATTCTACTCCATTGCATTCTGGCTGTCTGTGGAGGTGGAAACACCAAAACGAGGGTCTGACTGAGGCAGGCCCCTATACAGCCCCAACAATTTTCCCCTTCTTGTTTGTGTGTAGGTGGACGTACGCGTGGAGCTAGCTGGCGAACTGGCACTATTGTGAGATTATCTTCGTCACCCTAGCTTTCATTTACTTGTTTTATCATCTTTGTCTCTATTTCTTGTACTTTCTTATTATGTTTTTCCCGTCATAGTCAACTAGCTAGGTTGTTAGTTAGTTTTTAGGCAGTTTGTACTGTACTTTTTGTTTTCTGGTTGTATGAACGCCAGCGCGCCCGAGAGACACCAACGCGCCATGCTGTTGTCCCAGAATTGCGTTGCCGTCCTCGAACAAAGAGCTGTTTGAGGTACAGTACCGACTCCGAAAACCAGCTTGCCTAGCCTAAATCTGAAGTTCGGGTTTGAAGAGTGACATAAGTACTACATAGTGCTCTTCATTCTCGATCCCTATCCTTTTAGAGTGAGGTAAGTTAGGGCAGCCCTCCGCTCTCAGCTCTCCATGACTTGGAGCCTTGACGTGGTTGGTCTCCCTCTCTTACAGACCTCCCTTGACAATAAAGTGCCACACACCTCATAACCTGGGCTTGTGTACCCCTTTGGAGCTTCATTTGTTTTCCTTACCATGTCTTGCCAATAGGGCGATCAAACAATGTTGAAAGACAAACCATTTGTATAAAGGCATCTTGCAATGGTTTGGTCAACAATATCTCTGGCATCATTATTAAATTTCCTCTACAATGGTCCCTTTGCTCTCTTCGGAATACTTGCCTCACTTTCATTTCTACTAAAATACAGATGGCTTTCTACTACAATATCAGGGTCAACACTATGTATATGAGATGAAGTAGGTGGCCTTCGTGAGCCCCTTCATGTATTCAATGGATGCCCCATTCTATTTTCAACCCTTGCATCTTCTTTCTCTTGCTCCTTAATGTATTTTGCTATTTTAGAAGGTGGTATAGGTATACCATTTTTCCCTGAACAGGGTCTGATTCCCTTTCTAGGAATTGCACACAAATGCCCTTTCGCCCGACTGTATGAACTAGTATACTGCTTATCGCACACAGGACATCCAAACAAATGTCCCCCTACTTGGAATCTGCTTTACCATTTCTACATGCCTCCATAGCGGTGAAGCTGAGTCAATGTTGATTAAGGGTTTGCCGACGAAACCATAACTAGCTGCCATGGTATTTAGAAACAATCTCTCTATGTGCAACATGCCTGCAATTTGCTAAGAGAAGTTTGAATGAATGAATTAATTAAATAATAAACTTATTGTCTATATAATCTACATAACATTTAAGATTCTAAACAATATATATTTAGTCTTGATATATAAATATAATATTTGATAAATTTATTAAAATTTATAAATTATAATAGATTATATTTTAAAAATTATATATATTATATAATTATATTTTAATAATGATAAATGTATATAGTATATTGTAATTTAATGATTGAATAATATAAATGAAGTTAAACTATAAATATAAAATATTTAATAAATTAATATTTATCTATTTGTACTTATATTTAATAAATAATAAATTAGTAATGATACAATTTAATAATAATATTTAATATAAATATTAATCCCTAAATATTTAAAGATTAAGTAAAACAAGTTTTGAAAATTAAAATATATAATAGTTTAACATTAGGTTTAACTTTGCCACATTTTGATTAAATAAAATAATTATTAAATGTTTCGGGTTTATGTAACTTAAAAAAAATTTAAACTAGGGTTTTTTTCCTTTTTTTTTAATTTTTAATTTTTATTATATTGAATCAAAGTAGATTACAAAGAATAAGAGTTACCAACAGGTAGTTGAAGGATTCAAACACTAATAGACCATAAGTACAAAGCAACCATAGGAAGGTTGAAAGAAGCAATCATTTCATATACTATATAGTTTTACTTTGACAAAACTTATTATCAGATTGGAAATGTATGAATTGATCTTTGATTTGCTGAAGCTGAACCATGGTCTTTGAATTCTTCTTGCATAAGAGTTGGAGCTGCGAAAACAAAAAAACCACCTAAAGAAGGATGCTAGAGTAAAACCTTAAAGTTGCAATTGCTTGATGATAGTTTTTAGAAAACGCAGTTGAGCATCTAGCTTTCCAAATATGCTCTAGAATAACTTGTCTAATAGAATCAACAATAACATCGTTTGCATACTGTTGTGACGTTTTTCACACATCGCCCCATTGCAAATGGGGACCCCCTAATTTTTGCTTCGTTTCCGTCTTTTGGCTTGATTTTGGTTTGTTTTGTTGTTGTCTCTCTTTCTGCCGTCTATCCTTCTGGGGATGTTCCCGTCTTTGAGCTTAAACAAGTGAAATTTGGCCAAGTCTGAAATTAGGGTTTCCATCCTTTTGGTCAATTCGAAGTCGAACGAAGTGAATAAATTGAAAACAGAGCTTAACATTGTTGTCAGTGTGCTTCCAGCAGGCTCTCAGCAAATTTTCATCAGATTCTGAGGTACTTACTATTTTTAGTAAGTGTGCAATTACATGCAATCCGTCAGTATTTCTGAAATTCCGACTGTCACACTTTGTTTAGAACACATCAAGCTGCTCGCGTGCAAAATTTGAGCTGAAATAGACAACTTACTATTTTTAGCAGTCCAGCTTCCGGGACAAATTTCAGGACTCAGATGCAGAGTTTTTCTTTGCATGTCTAGATATTCCTTCTGGGTTTTTCGAGATCTTCGCAACAGTGTAACATGCAAAACGAGACGATAACTTTCAGAGTTCAGCCTTCAGAGGCTATTTTTAGGGTTTGCATGTCAGGGTTTCTTTTGCATGTCGGATGATTCTTTATGGGTTTTTCGAGAGCTACGCAGTGATGTGACATGCAAAAGGAGATAACCACTCAATAAGGAACTTACTATTTTTAGCAGGTGTGTCCCGGCAGCCGCTTCCCAGCACTTCAAAATCACGAGTTGATCGCAACGCAACAAAAACGAAGGCAAACAGAGATCATTTGATATGCATGCAGAGCGAATTAGGGTTTCCAACTTCAGGGCCTGAAAAGAAGGGTAAAAAGTCAGAATTTTCGAAAACCGGTGTAAACCACCGCGATCAGCATCCTTCAGGCTATCTGCTGGTAAAATTTCAAGTCAAACGGAGCACTTACTATTTATAGTAAGTCAGTTTGGAAACAGGCTAAAAATAGCAAATCAGGTGCATGCGCCGATGTCAGCAGGCAGGTCACGTGGTGAGGAGCGCGTCATTCAAATTTCAAGTCAATCGGAGCAGTGGAGGTATCAGAAGCAAGCCGTTACTATTTATAGCAAATCACCTTCAGAAATGGGCTAAAAATAGCAGGCCCACCTAAAATAGCAGTGTCAACAAGGTAACGAGGTCGCGAGGATCCAGTGTTTAAAATTTCATGGCAATCTGAGCTTCCGAAGTGTGAAAATCAAGAGGCTTACTATTTATAGCAGGGCGTGGATAAGCTGGTAGAAGAAGGTAAAAATGACTAAGTCTGGAACTTCATCCTGCAGCTACCTAAAAACGCACCCATCTTGGCCTTGAAGCATAAAATTTCTAAGTCTGGAACTTGTCCACCTGCCTAGGCAAAATGCGCCCTCCTCTCAAGACTGAGCATGGAAAAATTTTCTAAGACAAAAGCTCATCCTGCTCCTATGGCAAAATGCGCCCTCATGACAGGAGATTGATGAAAAATAAACTAAGGCATGAAAACTTCCTCCTCAGCATGCCAAATGCGCCCTCAGGGTGGTGGAAGCAAAAGTTTCTAAGTTAAAAGTTCGTCCTCCTCACCCCCCTAAATGCGCCCATCCTGCAACTATGTGAAAATGCGCCCACTTCCCACTCAAGTCAAAGAAAGTCAAATGTTTTATCCTCCTCCATTGGCAAAATGCGCCCAAGGGAAGAAAGAGTCGAAGAAGTCAAATATTTTCATCCTCCTAGAGGCATCAAATGCGCCCAAATAAGGGCATGTCAAGACAAAATCTAGGAAGCTGAAAAGTCACAAGGGGGCGTTGAAAAGTCAAGTCCTTCATGACATCAAAAATGCGCCCAAGTGCATGAAGTGTGAAATGAAATAAATTACCAAGGCGTGGAAATAAGATGTTAAAATGTTAATCCTTCACCATGTGTGAAATGTGCCAAGGTAAGGTAAGGGGTGGTGAAACAAAATTGATAAGTGAGGCGTTCAAAGTGTTTTATCCTTCTTCAAGTGGGATATGCACCAAGTATAAGATGATATTGCTAATATGCTAGGCGTTGAAAATGCCAAGGTGGTGAGTGAAAATGATGTGCTAGGCGCTGGAGTTTTAATTTAATTTTCCCCTTCAAGTGTGAAGTGCGCCTAGACTTGAAAGTTGATATTGCTAAGTGATGAAAAATATGTTAAGTGTGATGTGCTTTCAAGAAATATTTTCTAAGAAAAGTGGATGAATTTTCCCACCACAGGAGGATGATTTGAAGTTGAAAAAAAATTTTAAGGCAAAATTTTCAAGTGCTGAGTGATTCAAAAAATTTCTAAGGCAAAAAATGTTCTTCCTTAGGAAAAACGCCTAAGTCTGGTGAAGTGATGAATTTCTTGGACACGAATGGATTGCCAGTGAAGAAGTCCGATGATGCCAGCTGCACAACGTCAACAAAAATATTTCTCAAGTCAAAGCAACAGGATTTTCACAGATATGAAGAACGGAATCAAATTTTAAAAAAAGAAGTTATTTTTCCAAGGTGCAAAATTCAAGAAAATTAAATGAACCCGTTCGTTGTGCACCCATGAGTTCGACGCGTTCTGGAGGAAATTTTCTTCTGGGTATTGAAGATTATCGATGAGGAGTTGATTTTAAAGTCTTCCATGCTTCGCTGCAGCCTTCAGGATGAAGATTTTTGATGGGCACTGGATTGATGAGTTTTCCTAAGGGAAATTTGAAAATTTTCTAAGGCAAAATGAAGAAAATGTGTTTTCAAGGTGAAATTCTCTAGACGATGAATTTGAAAGGAACTGCCTAGGTGAATTTGCTCAAACTCTTCGTGAAGATGGTCTTCTTGAGCCAGGGATGAATAAAATCAAAGTTGTTAGAACTCCAGCAGGTGAAGTGAATTCCTTGAAGAAGATGCAGTTGAAGTTAACACCTTCGAAAGATGATCTTAAAAGTGCATCTTTTAAATACGCCCTTGAGGAAGATGGATTGAAATCTGGCTAAGGCATGAAGAATCATGAAGAAGGCAGAAGTTGGCTAGTGGAGGCGATGAACGCTTGGAAATTAGAACGTGAGAATCCTGGTAAGTAAGTTAAGATTATATTATGAGGTGTTCTAATACCCTTCTCCTTGCTTGTTTTGCAGGAGGAACGTCGAGACCAAGCGGTGATGATTTAAAATGATGAAGAAAACAATCCAAGATGACATTTCGGCCTCGAAGGAGAAAGTTGCAAGAAAATGGCTAAGTGTTGACTCAAGTGACAAGGAAGAAGTTGAAGAACAACGTCAAGAAAGAAGATCAAGAACAGTGTGAACGCGTCTACAAACAGAATCTTCTAGAAGGGTGGTGGACATTAATGCCTCATTTATTATCCCACTCTCCTTTGTGGCGGTTTTTAGGGCAAATCTTGTTTAGGGCTGAGGTGGCACAATCTGGGCCATCCAGCCGATTGTAATCTGAGCCGTCCGGTGGACTTGGCCAACTATAAAAGGGGGAGTCCCCCTCATTTGTAACTCATTAGAGTAGAAGTCGGAGTAGAGAGACAACTAGGTGATAGCTTAGAAGTAGCTTAGTATAGATTGATAGTGTAGTTTGAAAAAGAGGGAAAGTTTTCCCTTTGAAAACTTTGTAAGAAATTGTTGTGAACACTCTCTCAATAAAAGAGTTTTTCATTGATGGTGAATTTCGTCTTTGTTGTGAGTAGCTAGCAAGGTTTCTTCGTCCTTCCGATTCAAATGGTAGCGTAAAATAGTTTAAAGTAGTATAATTTTCATTCCATGCAAGTAGATGTTAATTGTGGAATGTGGTGTTTGATCTAAGCAACTTCGTCTATCCATACCACTAGTGTATTCGCTGATGGTAAATGCACCTTGTGTGGTCAACTGGAATATCATGTACTTAACTTCAATCACAGTTTGAATAATGGTATGCGTCGTTGTGATGGTATCTTTATGTCAAGTGGTGGTTTGAACATCTTTAGTTATCTCCCTTGAAGATTGCACCGACTTCGTGGAAGCTGTCCGATGCGAGGCAAAGCGAAGTTTGGTTGAAGCTTGTGAAGATTGATCGCCATGTCCCACGCCTTAGAATAGATTTAGAATCTCTAAACCCTGCAACCCGTTTAAATTCAGTACTTTCTGGTTAGAATAGGAAATCTATGCTTCATTGATAAATCTGTCGAGCTGTGAAAACCCCTTCCTCGGCTGTTGAACAATTCCGTAAGTCCCCTTGAAATACCAGCAAATCACATCGAGCCAACTGAGCCTATTCGCACTGAAAGAACCTTGGAGTTGAACGCATGAACTTTCTTGCAATCTTAGCATGCAGAATACTTTGATCAAGAGAGAATAGGGAAGCCGTTGGCAACTTTATTCTGCGTTGGTGCGGTCACGAAAAACACATCAACACATACCAAAACCAAAGATAGCTTCTTTCCAATTTAACTCATGATAGAAAATAGCAAGATTTAAAAAAAAACAATTGTACATTGTTTCTTAACAAAAACGCAGTCCCAAAATATATGCTTCATATTTTCAACATATAAGCAATAAGGGGAACTACCTGGCTGAACCAGCATACATTTCAATCTATATAAATAGGTAGCTTGCAATGTAAAATTTTCCAAGCCAGCACTTGCGTATCAAAATTAGCTTTTGATTTCCATATTTGAGCACTCATTTTGATCCAAAATTTGGAACTAAATCTGCATTTCCACTTTTGATTGAGACGAGGAGTAAGAGGCCATCTGGGAAGGATATGAAAATAAACCTTCTTCAAAGGAAAATAATTGAACGGATTGAATGACAACCATTTCCAATCTTTAGAAAAATTACATTCCTTGGGAGTGCAAAGCTTCATAGAGAGGTCAAGAGGGACTGAGGACTGCACAAAGATCAAAAAATGTTTATATTTATCACCCAACCCACAATGTCTTTGAGATACTGCCAAGAGGCCCAATCAAACATTTTAAAATCCCAAATATCTTTGAATTTATGAATTACCTTTTTAAACAAATAAAAAGCATGTCTTGGGAAGCTAATAGCAAGTGGCTGTTTATGATAATTAATAATTCTATTCCACCAGATTGAAGTTGAGGCAAAGCTAAAACCATGTTGTAGGGAAGAATTATTCCATTTTAAGAAGTGACAAACTTGTTGCCAAGCTTTCCAAATAGATTGAAGAGGAAAGGGAGCTTTGATTTTAAAGAAAGAAGACATTAATATCTTATTCAACCAGTTGACTGCTTTCCACTTGTTCTTTACTGCAGCTTCGATGGCTCGATGATGAACTCAAATCTTCCAAGGTTCATCTCCATTAGCAGCTCTCACAATCCATTTTGCAGCAAGAGAAAGTCCTCGAGTTTTGGGGTCTATGAATCCAAGGCCTCCATTAGTTCTTGGGGTTTTCCGTTTTAAAAAGTTGAGTTTTTTGTTTGAGCAGACTGTAAATGGAAAAAAATCGGGGAAAAACCTACCTCAAATGGTTGTCGGCATCCTTGGAAAACCTCTTGCGTCATGTCCAAAGCTCTCCTGCATTGCATTTTCACCTCTTTGTCATGTTTTTACCTCTCTTGCTATGTTCAATTCATAGATTGCAAATAATAAAATTTCCGTCACATTTTTGGGTTTATTTTCACCTTTTTTGCATTTGAAAATGTCAAAAACTTGTACTGGGCACTTTGAATTGGCCTGGAATTGCCATGTCAGCATCGAAATTGGTCGGAAATGCCAAGGCAGTCATGGGTTTGATTCAGCGTGGAAAAATCCAATTCTTGGATGATTCCACAGACGATTTGTATCTGATTCCGATTACAGGACATTTCGTACCTGGATTCGGTGGGTAAATGCAGTGATTTGGCTACTTAGATTACAATGGTAACTATTTTTTTTATTATTTTTGAGCAATAAGAGGCCTTTTTTCTTCACCAACTATTTCCATGTTCTTGCAAGACCATTGTATGCCTTCATTTTCTCTTTGTGTATCCAAGGTTAAGACTTTGGCTTGGAGGATGAAGATTAGATCTAGAGAGGTGAGGGCTAATTTGAATACGTGAATTATTTTGATATTATATTAAGAATTTTCAACTAATACTTAAAGATTTGTTTAAGTCATATAATGAAGTTGTGAAGGCTTAATGAGTAGTTTTAGAGAGGCATCAGCCAGGGATTCCCATCCTTTCGTTGCCCTTGATGATGACATTTGGAAGTATGTGCCTAGAGATAACAAATTCTTACTGGAAATTATGATTTGTAAAATTGAAAGCAGACTCCATTCCGGGGACTGTTTTTAACTCAAGAGTCAAGAATGAGGTTGAGCAGACTGTTTTCTCTTGGGTCTTTGGTATCATTGCCTGTAACCTGGCTTTTGGTTCTCCTGGGCATCTTTGACAGTGCTTGGCTATGTCAAGTTGGTTGCATACAAAGGACAGTCCAGGGAACTTAATCATCCAAAGTATGCCCTTTTCTGACAACTACTATTTATTTATACAACTGTCAGATGGTATCTGTGATACAGCATCATAATGTCTGGTGCGATTACCACTGGTTAGCTTTAGTTTTGTTAATTGTATATTTAACTCTGTATTTGGGTATTCTGGTGTCTGGTTAAATTGCTGCCGGTTTATATTGTTTATAGGTAGTGTTGGGCTTACATGTATTGTATCTATAGCTTGTGAACACTGTCTATTTGAATCTCGACTTTGGCATATTGCTTACTTGTGATATTTTTCAAGTCTGAATATCTGAGGTTGGGTGAACAGTTCTTACAGCATATAGGTGTTTATATTGTTTATATGCAAGTCACAATGTGTAATAGTTTGATTTTTATAGTTCAAGGCTTAATTGGTGACCAATATTAAGGGCATTCATGGGTGGGTTTGCACATTAGTGTAAATCCTTTGAGATGCTACATTTTTTAATTTTTCATATTGATGTTTGTAAGATCAAATCTTAGATTCTCCTGTTTGGTTGGGTTCAAAAACTTCTGATTCACATCGTAAAGTAGATTCAATAATTCAATATTAGATTTGATATTCTTTCTGAAGTATAAACCATGCAGATTAGTACACTTACACATAGCTCCACTTCTTTAGTGCAGCCTTAGTTTACTTGCTTCGTTGAAGGAAATTTGGACGTGTGTGTGTAGATGACATTTGGGTTAGGGTCTTTAGGTTCTTGCTAAGTACATACACCCTATTGGTCCTATGAGATGTATCCTCAAAATTCAGATATGTTTGTATTAAGGAACCTTTATAACAAATGAGAAAGAAACAAAAACACTAAAATTACAGGCTAAAAGAAAGAATTTAAAGCTGTCGAAGTTTGCAATACAAGATAAATCTAAAAGATATGCTTATGGTTTTACTTAGGCATACTTTATTGTTTTTGGAAATTTAGATTCTACTCTATTGCAATTATTAACTTGTTGGCTTACTAAATCTTCAAATTAGATGAAGAATTTCATTTTGAAGTTTTCAAGCTGAAATGGGATGGATTCATGGTTTATTATTTTTATTGAAACAACTATAATTTGAAGCAACCTACCTTTTATTCAATTAAAATATCTATTTTAATTGTACCAGTCATTGTGTTTGTGACAGATTGAAGCACGCTACAATACTATACAAAACAGTATGGAAGAATATGTAATGTCAAAAGCAATGGAATGCGAAAGGTTGTTAACAGATGTAGAAAATAACGAAAATGTGATGAAGAAAAAAGAAGCTGAAGCTGACAACTTTTTAAAGGTAATTACTTGGTTTTATCAATTCATAAATGGGTGACTATATTTTTGTCCTGATCGTAATTGAAAGTAATAATATTTTAAGTTGGGCCTAATTACTTTATTTTCAAAAGGGCAACTTAAATATTTTTACTCTGTAATATTTAAAAAATGTTTTTAACACTTTGTTCAATATGTAATACAAAAAGTGTTTTTTCATGTAATTTAGAAGTATTTTTAAATACATGGAGGGAAAAAGTAAATAAAAATAAAAATAAAATAAAATAAAGGGTCTCCTATGGCTTAAAACAAATAATTCAAATTTGTCATTTCACTTTTCCTTCTAAATTGGAGTTTGAAGCATTTAAAGACAAAAGCTCTTGGGGTGGGAGATCTGTAGTATGAAAACTCTCTTGATTTCCATATTTGGGTTTGAGGAGAAAACTGTAAGAACCCTGGTTGTTCTCAACCCAAACCCTTGACTGAATATGGCGATTTTTGATAGTTTTGTATTTTTTTTGTGTTTTGAGGTTTTTTGCATAAAAACAAAGTGCTGCGATTTTCTAAAATAAATGCTTGAAAATTCCAAATAAATCTAAATGTAAAGAAAACGCTATGAACTTGCTCAGAGAAGGTAGGCGCACTTATTCATTAAATATCCAGAGCATTTACAACCTTGAAATACAATATGTGAATTAAATATGAATTTATTTTCAAAAACCTGGTTCTCCTTGCAGCCGCCTGAAGAAATGTTGGAAATGTATGGCTTGCATGAAACTCTCAGCACAGGCACCAAAGAAACTTCAGAAACCCCAAGGCGCACCCAAAGCAACTGTCAGATGCCAAGAATCCAAGGCGTTGTCACTCCCAATGATAAGTACGGATTTTTCTGCAGTGGTACGGCCTGTACCAGCAGCCTTAATGATTTTGTACGGCCCAATGAAGAATGATGCCAAACCTGGTTCTCCTTGCAGCCGCCTGAAGAAATGTTGGAAATGTACGGCTTGCATGAAACTCTCAGCACAGGCACCAAAGAAACTTCAGAAACCCCAAGGCGCACCCAAAGCAACTGTCAGATGCCAAGAATCCAAGGCGTTGTCACTCCCAATGATAAGTACGGCTTTTTCTGCAGTGGTACGGCTTGTACCAGCAGCCTTAATGATTTTGTACGGCCCAATGAAGAATGATGCCGGATCTCTGCTATGATGAACCCTGTGAAGTCGCCTCAACTGCCAGATGATTATTCTCTGTCAAACACTGATAAATCAATCAATAATCCCAATCTGTAACCTCTGAATGAAGTCACCAAGATGCAAGCTTCAACTGGTATTTCACAGTCTCAGTCTGCCAATTCCTGAAGAGGTATCGTTCTCCAAAAACGCTTCGTCTGCCAGAAACCCTAGGGTTTGCAAACTCCAATGCTCAGAGCAAATAAGACAAATTAGAATAACATATCATAATGATTCGATTTGTCCTTTCTGAGAATATATACTTCCTTGCAAAAATTCGACCCAAGCTCACTTTTTAATAATCACTTAAATAAATGATTAATTCTTGCGCTTTTGACTTAGGAGAAACTCATTTAATAATTGGCGCCTTAATTAATGAATAATAAATATTCATCATATCAAATATTAATACTTTATTATAAAGTATAATAAATACTTTATAATATGCCAATTTAATTAAATATTTAAATAATTAATAACGTGACTTTAATATAAAGTCAAAGTATTAATTATTTCATTAAACCATTAAATACTCCAATATTTCTTCGTCTGACTGTCAACTGAAGAACTGGGTCGACTCTGAGCTGAATAGTTGAACCAGGTGCCCTACCCAAAATAGCAGCTTCCGCCTGACCTAACTTTCTAAAAATAGAAAGTTTCTAAAAATCCACTCTGGAAGATTCTGCAAGTCCCAAATCAAACAACCGCGAAATATCAGTTGCTAAAAACATCGAGTAACTGCCTCATGACATCCGCGAATACCATCCGTCACCATGAGGATCGAAATAATAGCTAACCACGCCACCGTGTCATCAGATGAAGATTACAATCCGC
Source organism: Sequoia sempervirens (assembly GCA_007258455.2). Taxonomy (NCBI): domain Eukaryota; kingdom Viridiplantae; phylum Streptophyta; class Pinopsida; order Cupressales; family Cupressaceae; genus Sequoia; species Sequoia sempervirens. The sequence continues at coordinate 117,665 of VDFB02380361.1, read as the reverse complement.
CCTCCCTGAAATTGCTTGTCCTCAAGCAATCTCAACTCTGGATGCTGTAAGATCTCCTCTGATTCCCATGTAGCATCCTCAACTGGCAAATCTCTCCACTTGATCAGATATTCCCTGATCACCCGCCTCCGAAGGTGTCTCTCTCTCATCTCGAGGATGGCCTCAGGTACCAATATCAGTTTCCCTTCGGCATCAAGGGGTGGCAAAATTGGAGAGGGTATCACATGCTGACCCAATGCCTTTTTCAGGCGAGAAACGTGAAACACATTATGGACCTTGCTATCAGCTGGCAAGTCCAACTCATAAGCAACCTCGCCCACTCGTTTAACAACACGAAATGGACCATAGTAGCGAGGCTTCAGCTTCTCTGCCCCACTCTTCCGCAAAGTAGACTGACGATACGGCTGCAACATGAGGTACACCATATCACCCACCTCAAAAGTACGCTCAACCCTCTTCTGATCAGCATACTGCTTCTGCTGATTCTGTGCCCGCTGGATATTGTCTCTGAGAGACCTCAAAATGTCCTGCTGACTCTGTAACATATCCCCTGCACTCGGCACTCTGCTATCGCTCAATATCAAATCCATGAGGTTGGGCGCCTCATACCCGTACAAAGCCATGAAGGGTGTCATCTGTATCGTCATGTGGTGAGTCGAGTTACAACAATACTCGCATAGATAGATCCACCTCACCCAAGCTCTCTGCTGTCCAGCTATATAATTACGCAAATAACCTTCCACCCACTTATTGACAATCTCTGTCTGCCCATCTGTCTGCGGATGGTAGCTTCTGTACTGCAGGTCGGGCTTCGGGTCTCATTAAAGCTCTGGAATAAATCTCCCTCGCTAAAGTTGCTTCATGGAACCGAACGGTTT
>VDFB02380361.1:0-116687 GCA_007258455.2 Sequoia sempervirens | reverse complement strand
AAAAACAGCTTTTTAAGCCGCTCTACCTTTTTGGCTGTAGTCTGCCTTTGCTGACCATATGTTATTAACCAAGCCAAAGCTTATGCTATTATATATGATTCATGTGATTGATATTATTAAACTCAAACTTGGGAGGCTGTTCTTCAGAGCTTAAGGTAGCAGAATCATTATTCAAGGAAAGTAAAATTATCAATGGTCGATGTATATGATATGAAGGTGACCAAATACTATTAGGACAGAGACATTTAATTGTTGCTGCTGTTCTGCCATATGACAGTAATTTTGATTATAAGTTGGCACAATCCCATGAAGAGCTGTCTTCATGTGAAACCATCTGTGGACTGCTGTGTTGAATAATTTCTTGTTCGGCTGTATGTTTCATCCAAGTAATCTTCATCTTCACTTGTTAGTTAGCTAGATGTTTGACAAAATGTCTCCTTGCATGATGACAGATATATGTTTGATATAATTACAACTCTAAATTGTGAAATTATTGTAACTACTGGAGGGTATACCACCAGTATTTCTTTTTCCAAAGATCTCGTTCAATTCATCGCTAGATCCATATTAATTGCAAAGTCTAGGTCAATTCACCACTAGATCCATATTAATTGAAAGGTCTTGGTCAGATCACCACTAGACTTATTGCATCTCAATATGTCCCAATTTGGCATTAATTTGATAGCCCATTTGCCATTGATCAAACTCAACTTGTAGCATGCCAACAGTTCTTGCATCTACTCATTGATTGCAATTGATCAGCTAGCCGCTAATATCTTTCTTGTGATATCTCTCTCTCCTCATTCTACATTTGTATGCTCTCACCTTGCACACCTCAAAATCTTGGTGATCAAAAAGAGTACAATTTCAGTGATCACAAAAAAATTTATGTGGATATTAGCTAACATAGTAGGATAAAACAACAATCTTTTACTTTTCAAAACTTAATCAACCACAACAATAATACTTCACAATTTAATCATCCAAAGTGATAACACACATGCAAGATCTAGCAACTAGGAAGATAAGACAAACACAAAATTTTACATGGAAACCCTTACAAGAGAAAACCACGAAAAAATATTTGCTTATATAGATATACTTTTACAAACTTTGAAGGAACCAACACACAAGAGACACCTATCCCCTCTTATATATGATTTGTAGGCACCAACCCACTAGAGACACCAATCCCACAATTGAGCACCAAATCAGGAAGAGACACCAATCTCTTCTTATGGTAGGCACCAACCTCTTCCGTTCTAAACTTCTTCACAAGTTTGCTAAAATTTATTCTTAAATCTGATCAAAAATCCTTCACAATTCTGGCTTGAAATCTCTCATGAATCTGCTCATAAGTCTCTCATTAACCTGCTCATATGTCTGCTCAGATCTGCTATAAGTCTGCTGCTATATTGCTTTAAGTCACCTTCAAAAACCTGTCATAAATCTTCTTCAAAGGTCTGCTATAAATCTTCTTCAAAAGTCTGCCATAAATCTGCTTCTTTCCTTCACAAATCTGGTTCAACTTTCTTCAATATAAATCTGATTATCCTTCATAATATTCTGCTCTAGATCTGCTGCAACTCTGTTCTTATTCACATATTTCTCATTGCTTTCTTGCTTCATAAACCTCTCCACTTTATGCCTTTTAAATACCCTCTTAATTTGCCAAAGGAGGCAACTTATCAATAGGGGGTTGGCCCCTATATGAGATATTTTATTTATTTTATTTTTATTTTCAAGAAGCGGCCCCACAACAAAAGGCTAAGCGTCAGCCCTTATAAACTAATAATTTATTCTTTAATATTCATGTGGCAAAGGAGCATCGGCCAACATAGGTAGAGGTTGGCCAACATCCTTCATAGATCATAAACTTCCTTGAAAATGGTGTGATCTCCTTTGACATCAATTAATAATTTTCCAACAAGAGTTTGTTGAATGAGTTTCAAAATCTACATAAAATAGTAATCGATATTTTCAACAATTCTAGAATCCCCTGGAAGATACTCATGTTTGCAATATTGATTCTTTAGAAAAGCTCTAAAAACATTTTGATTTCATCAATGCTTTAATGCTTTCCCCAACCATCTAGTTCACTGTGAAGTCTAGTTAGAAAGCATTATATATTCTAAGCTAACTTTTGAGCTTTAGACACAAGTGGGAGACCTATCAACCTTTGTCAATAAACTCCATTGCATGTGTAAACAATAGATCTTTGGAAAAGAGTCTACAACCAACGAGTGAAAACTATCTATCAATGTGGCAATAAATAGTTTGTTCAGAATTGTCTATGAATTTGAGATAGGAATTATGGAATGGGAAAGGGACGAAAGATGTAGAGCTAATTTGATGTAATTGGAACAATAACATGTTTTCCCACTACTTTAAGGTTGCTTAATATGCAAATTGGAGATGTTACTTACCTTGCTCAAGTAGGCCTTGATGTTTTCCTCTATTTGAGGGCGAATATACCCTAAAGGACTACAATAGACAAACTCAAAAGACTCAAGTAATTAGGAGCATATGAACTTTAATTTTCCACACTATCATTGGAGATACTTAAGTTTTGATATGTATGTGTTCAAGTTAGACAAGGTCAAGTAGTTTTGGGTTTATTTGTCTTGTGACAAGTGCTTTTGTAGCACTCAGGCCATACAAGACAAAGTAGTTCAGAGGATAGTAATAGCTTGTCAAAGATATCATTTTTTTTATCAATATATCGCAAATTTTTAACCTAACCCAAGCCAACATGGAGTCCACAATCAGGGGGCCTCTTCCCCGAAATGAACGCAAGTGAAAGTTGTAATGTCCCCTTCCTAGTCAACGCAGCTGGATTTGAGGTTAGCCTATCATTCTAATCCTCGTAGGCTGCCAGATGTGTGTAGGGGATCATTTGAGGCAGTTATCTGGTGTTCGGGAACATTACTCCTTCAGTTGAATCAGGTTTGGCCTTCGCAAACTCTTTCAGAGAGGTTTTTCAGATACTTACTATTTATAGTAAGTCAGCAGGCGGAAGCTGCTATTTTGGGCAAGGCACCTAGTTTAGCTGGTCAGCTCAGTATCGACCCGGTTTGATGTTTGGTTGAGCAAACGGGGGTTATCAGAAGCATTTAATAATAATTGATGGAATAATTAATTTGACTTTATGATATAAAGTCATTTTAATGAAATATTAAAGTTAATATTTAAATGGCTAATTATAAAGCATTTTTAATACTTTATAAGGAAAGAGGAAAAATTAATATTTAACGAGTTTAATATTCATTAAATTAAAAGGACGCCATTTAAATAAATATTAGCCAAAGTATTAAAAGGGCGAATATTTATTATTAAATGCATTTTTATGAATTAATGAGGAAAGTCGCATTTTTGAGAAGAACTTATATATTCTCTCAAGGACAAATCGAACTCTTATGTTATGATTATTCAATTTGTCTTATTTTCCTCTCTGAGTATTGGGGTTTGCAAAACAAGGGTTTCTGCAGACATTGATTTTGGAGAACGTTCCCTCTTCAAGATCTGGCATACTGAGACTGTGAAATACCAGTTAAAGATTGTCAAACTTGGTGACTTCATACAGAGGTTGCAATTGTGCTTATTGGATCGATTCAAGAAGAACTTACAGAGATTCTTTATCAGTTACTTGTGGCGACCTATCAGAGATTCATTCACGGGGTTCTGGCTCATCTTTAACAGTGGTACGGATTTATTAAATGCTGCTGGTTGGGGCCGTACTTCTGTACCAGCAAGGCCGTACTTTTCTTCACAGGAGAATGCGCCTTCCTTTCTCAGCTTCTGCTTATTGGATCTTGAGCGCCTAGGGTTTTGGGAGCTTCAGCATTAATTTCAGAGTCAGAGGATTGTTTATCTCATTCAGCCATACCATTTTAGGCTTTCTCACAGGCGACTGCAAGCCTATCCAGGTTCTTTAATAAATAGTCTTGTCTTTTATTTGTATGTCTGAAACTAGCAGTTTTATTCATTCTGGAAGGTCAATAAATCATCTAGCATTGGAATTTGAGCTATATTCTATAGATTTACGCATCTAGTATTTTTATTTAATTTTTCAAGCATTTCCTTGCAAAATCGCAATTTATCATTTATTGCAAAAACCCATCAAAAAATCAAAAAAATACAAAACAAACAAAAAATCAGTATTCTCAGTCAGAGGTTTGGGTTGAGAGACGCCTGGTCTCTTACAGTGGTATCAGAGCACAGTTTTCCTGCCATCCTGTGCTTTTTCAGTTGCTTTTTCAGTAAACAGAGTGCTTTTTGGATGCTTTTTCATGAGTAGAGACATCATTCACTATACTAAGGGTATAGGAACAGGCAGAGTTGAGGATTGGACAGGTCCACCTATTCCTGAAGGTGAGACAGTATCAGGAGTATTGGGTATTCACAGATCTAGCTCCAACAGTAGTGAGAACAGTGTCACAACACTGATGGCAGACCGTGAGATCCCTGCAGAGACACTTAGGGATTCAGGGAAAGCGCATGCAGAGGGTGATATTACTGATGAGGAGTTTAGGCGTAGGCACGATAATATGATGGACATGATGTCCCAGTTGATGGGCACTATTAGACAATATACTCCATCCCAGCCGCACTATATCCAGATCGGATAGTCGAGCAGGACTGTAGGAGTGGACCAGCCTTTGGCATCAGCACCATGGCAGCCATCACCAATCTATCATGAGCGTAGGCCTGGACAACCTACATTCATATCTAGAGAGACCCCACCTTCGACTCCGGAGGCAAAGCAGCAGGGGCATCATCAGGAGTTTCAGCCACACAATGGCATGTCAGTAGCGGATGTGACTAGATTTCATGGTGAGTATCTATCATTAGCACCTGAGATCAGGCAGGCGTTGTCTTTTCATGAGGTTATGGATGTGCATAAACCTAGAGGGGTAGGTAGATGACCACGTAGCTCCTCAAAGACTAGCAGCCACCACAAAAGTGAACAGGATTTTACAGTGATGTAGTTAGCAAAAATCACCCTTGCCATACTCTTTGATGGTTCCAATAAGACGCCAAATAGCTGGGTCGGGTCCGTAAGTTGGACACCATTCATCACCGACCCATGTAGGAGGACGAGGCCATTTAAGCCGTGCTACTTTTGCATCTTGATGGGCTAGCGCATGATTGGTGGCATCATGGCATGTACACACTTGGCCATCATGCAGTCACTACTTACCAGGAGTTCACCAGCAGGCTCATAGAGCGTTTCGACAAGAAGGATCCGGAACTCTACTTCAGGGAGCTAGCTCAGCTCAGACAGACAGGTAGTTTGGATGCTTATGTCGGTGAGTTGTAGAGGGTTGCAGTCATGGTGACAGGCATTTCAGAACGGAGACTTGTTATACTCTTCGTCAAGGGTTTGACAGAGCCTATGAGAGGTTGGGTCAAGGCATTTGATCCTCCTACTCTTCAAGAGGCCATGAGGAAGGCACGTAACATGGCGCTTGCAGCACCTCGCAGCAAGTTCACTTCAGGCTCGACACCCTACACGAGGCCTAATAGGTCTTTTGACAAGAATAGGCCCTTTGACAGAAAGAGGGATCCACCTGATCCTAAGAGACAAAATGCAACACCCCTTGACAGACAAACACTGAATAATCTACAGAAGAAAAAATTGTGTTTCTGGTGCAAGGCACCCTATGATGAAAACATGTATGCCCGCTTCGTCCCAAGGTTATAAACAATCAGATGGAATGGTTTTATGAGGGAGAAGAGCAATCTGCTCTGTCAGACCAGCAAGCTGATTCTGAGCATTCAGATGATGACAGGTCTGAAAATGAGGGCGAAAACGAAGGAGGAAGGAAGCTACAGGAGGCACATTTGATTAGCCTTCAGAGAGATGGGTCGTTTAAACTTCGCGGGCTCCTAGCAGGTCAGAAGGTAATCACTCTACTCGACACTGGTGCCACTCATAATTTCATTGATGCACGTTTGGTAGAGAAAACGGCATACGCATTTAGTGGAGCTTGAGGGTATCCTGTTAAGGTACCGATGGGTACACCCCTCAAATGTGACAAAGACACGATCTTCCGATGCGTTGTTCAACTATGAGTTCAAGACTGAATTCTATGTTGTTATATATGGAGATAATCGATGGTAAGTTAGGGATGGCATGGTTTCACGATTGGGTGAGTTCACACCAATCTACTAGATATGGAGATGAAGTTCGTTGGTTAATGGAGACCCCATATCATCAAAGCCATTAGAGACAAGACCGAGGATGGTTTCGTACAGGCAGATGGAGAGACTCATTCGTCATGATATGGTTGATTGGGCTGCGGAGTGTATGTTATTGCCAGCACAACAGGAGCAGCAAAAGGGTGAGTACCATCTAGACATTCAGATATTGAGGACTAAACACTCCAAAGTGTTTAGCGACATTCCACTTGGTAGACCTCCAGACAGAGGTACTGAGCATATTATCGAGTTGGAGGGCGCAAAGCCCATTATGATTACACCCTACAGGCATCCGAAACGACTCAAGGATGAGATAGAGAAGACCATCAATGAGTTATTGGCTATGGGGCATATTAGACCTAGCAAGTCACCTTTTGCTTCATCGGTTGTATTGGTGAAGAAGAAGGATGGATCACTTCGGATGTGCATAGACTACCGCCAGCTCAATAAGAGGACAATTAAGAACAGGTACTCGATACCACACATCGATGAGTTGATTGATGAGTTGCACGGTGCTATCTTCTTCACGAAGATTGACTTGAGATCTGGGTACCACCAGATTCAGACGAGGGAGCAGGACATTGAGAAAACCGCTTTCAGGTGCCATTGCGGTCACTTCGAGTTCTTGGTTATGCCTTTCGGTCTAACCAATGCACTCCGCTAATCTTCAAGCTACCATGAAATCGTGGTTTTCAGTTCTCAACATGAGATTTGTATCGGGTTCCTCTTCGGCGACATTCTCGTGTACGTTGTGTCATGGGAGGAGCATTTAGCTCACTTGGACACGCTTTGGGGATCTTGGTCAGAGAGTCCTTTATGCCAAGGAATCCAAGTGAGCTAGGCATGGAGGAGTTGTTGTATCCGGAGGCACATCATCGCTGGAGTGAGTATGGACCCCGAGAAGGTCCAAGTTATAGTTGGAGTGGCCGCACTGGTAGAACCCACGTACTCTCTGTGAGGGTTTCATTGGGTTGTGTGCTTTTACAGAGATTTGTTGCGGGTTCTCATTGCCACGCGACCCCATCGGGATTTGACAAAGAAAGGGGCTTTACTTGGTCACCACAGCGCAGGAGTGCTTTGACAGGTTTAAGGTGATCATGACTTTGTGTCCAGTGCTAGCATTACTTGACTTTACGAAGTCATTTGATTTGTTTTGCGATGCTTCAGGAGAGGGCATTGGTGCTGTTTTGATGCAAGAGAGGCACCCTATTGCTTTTGAGAGCAGGAAGCTTAGGGGTCCTGAGAGGTTTTACAGCATTTACGACAAGGAAATGTTAGCCATTATGCATGCTTTGGCTAAGTTCAGGCAGTACTTGGTAGGCAGCAAGTTCAGTGTGCGTACAGACCACAATAGCCTGAAACACTTCCTTGGACAGCGAGACCTAAATGAGAGGCAGCAAAAATGGGTCAGCAAACTGCAATCATATGATTTTGATATTACTTTCATTAAGGGGAAGCAGAATGTTGTAGCTAACGCCTTGTCTCGCAGACCTCAGTTGAATGCTATGGCACAGATCTCTGAGGATTGGAGGCATCGGATCGTTACTGAGTATGCTAAGAACCCATGGGCTTCTAGCATTATTGATGGTATAGAGCAGGATAGTAGGTACACCGTTGTAGATGACTTGATCATTTACAAGGGGCGGATTTTTCTGGTTCCTGGTTCCGAGTTGAGGGATACAATTTTGAGAGCCTTTCATGATCTTCCTATGGCGAGCCATCCCGGGTACTTCAAAACGTATAAGCTGGTTTGGGAACGGTTTACTTGGAAAGGGCTAAAAACTGATGTTCTTCAGTATGTTCGGGAGTGTTCTATTTGCCAGCAGAACAAGCAGGAACACACATATCCTATTGGATTGCTACAGCCACTTCCTATACCTGACAGGAAGTGGGAGTGTTTATCGATGGACTTTATCACGGGTTTGCCGAAAGCCCAAGGTAAAGATTGCATTTACGTAGTGGTCGATCGGTTGACCAAATATGCACACTTCTTCCCGATTACTACTACATTCACAGCATCGCAGACTACAGAGCTCTTTTTCAGAGAGGTGTTCCGGTTACATGGGTTGCCTCGGACAATAGTTAGCGATAGAGACAGTCGGTTCATGAGCAACTTTTGGCAGGAGTTGTTCAGGCTCTGTGGGACCGAACTGACACCTAGTACCAGCTACCATCCACAGACAGATGGGCAGACGGAAATTGTCAATAAATGGGTGGAAGGTTACTTGCGCAATTACATAGCTGGACAGCAGAGAGCTTGGGTGAGGTGGATATACCTCTGTGAGTATTGTTATAACTCTACTCACCACATGACGATACAAATGACGCCCTTCATAGCATTGTACGGATATGAGGCGCCCAACCTTTTGGATCTGATATTGAGTGATAGCAGAGTGCCGAGTGCAGGAGATATGATGCAGAGTCAACAGGACATTTTGAGGTCTCTCAGAGACAATATCCAACGAGCACAGAATCAGCAGAAGCAATATGCTGATCAAAAGAGGGTTGAGCGTTCCTTTGTAGTGGGTGATATGGTGTACCTTATGTTGCAGCCGTATCGTCAGTCTACTCTGCAGAAGAGTGGGGCGGAGAAGTTGAAACCTCGTTACTATGGTCCATTCCATGTTATCAGACAAGTGGGCGAGGTTGCATATGAGTTGGGACTTACCAGCAGATAGCAGGGTTCACAACGTGTTTCACGTTTCTCGCCTAAAGAAGGCATTGGGTCAGCATGTGATACCCTCTCCAGTTCTGCCACCCCTTGATGATGAAGGGAAATTGATACTAGTACCTGATGCCATCCTCGAAATGAGAGAGAGACACCTTCGAAGGCGGGTGATCAGGGAATATCTGATCAAGTGGAGAGATTTGCCAATTGAGGATGCTACATGGGAGTCCGAGGAGATTTTACAGCATCCAGAGTTGAGATTGCTTGAGGACAAGCAATTTCAGGGAGGGCGGACTGTGATGTCCCCTTCCTAGTCAGTTTAGCTGGATATGTGGTTAGCCTATCATTCCGATCCTCGTAGGCTGACAGTGGTGTGTAAAGGATCATTTGAGGCAGTTACCCGGTGTTCAGGAGCATCATTCTTTCAGTTGATTCAAGTTGGGCCTTCGCAGAATCTTTCAGAGAGGTTTTTCAGTTACTTACTATTTATAGTAAGTCAGGCAAGCGGAAGCTGCTATTTTGGGCAGGGCACCTGGTTCAGCTGGTTAGCTCAGAGTCGACCCAGTTTGTCAGTTTGATGGTCAGATGGAAAATAATGGAGCATTTAATGATTATTAAATAATTGATATTTTGACTTTATGTTATAAAGTCACTTTATTAATATATTTAAATATTTGATTAATGGTGTATTATAAAGTAATTTTAATACTTTATAATAAAGAGAAATATTTATTATAATGAATAATTATTTATTCATTAAAAGATGGGACGCCATTTATTTAATATTTTCCCTAAGTTAAGAAGGGCGAATTTAATCATTTATTTAAATGATTATTAAAAAGAAGCTTGGGTCGAATTTTTGAAAGGGTTATATATATACACTGCCAAGACAAATCGAACTCTTATGTTATGATTATTCAATTTGTCTTATTCTCTCTCTGAGCATTGGAGTTTGCGAACCTAGGGTTTCAGCAGACAATGATTTGGAGAACGTTCCCTCTTCAAGATCTGGCATACTGAGGCTGTGAAATACCAGTTGAAGATTGTCAAACTTGGTGACTTCATACAGAGGTTGCAGTTGAGCTTATTGGATCGATTCAGGAAGAACTTACAGAGATTCTTTATCAGTGATTGGTGGCGACTTATCTGAGATCATTGCACAGAGTTTTGGCACTTTATTCTTGAGGCCGTACTTTATTTATTACTGCTGGCTGGGCCGTACTTTCTGTACCAACAAGGCTGTACTTCTTATTCTGGAGAACTCGCCTTCACATTTGATCTCCTGTCACTTCTATTTGGGACGCCTAGGGTTTCTGAAGGTTTGACATCGATTTTGGAGTCTGTAGATCACCTTTGCTATTTGGCCGTACCATTCTTCATCTGTTTCTGGCGGCTGCAAGTATTCAGGTTCCCTTTTTAATAAAATATTGTTTTCCCCTTCTGTGATCGATTTGATTTATTATATGAGTTCTGAAAGTCAATAGATGTATGCGCCTTCATCTGGAGAGCAATATTGATGCATATTTATTGTCAATTAATTTATTATGAATTTTTAGAGTATTTTTGAGCAAAATCGCAATTTATTATTTATTGCAAAAACCCATCAAAAAATCAAAAAATACAAAAACAAACAAAAATCAGTATTCTCAGTCAGGGGTTTGGATTGAGAGACACCTGGTCTCTTACAGCTGGAAACACTATATTTTAGCAAATATAAACCATTATCTGAAGTATCAGCATTAAACATTCCAAAGTCAGCAAGGCTACAAGAGTAGAGCGGCCCTGAGATACAAAATGTTGGCTGGTAAGACCAAAAACAGCAGATCCAATGTCTGAAATATCTCAGAACAGCAATAAATAACCCCAAAACCTAGGTACAACATTAATTGTAGCTGGAAACAACGATTAGCAGCTGGGCACAGCCATTATGAGGGCTGGAAACAAGGAATAACTGGCTGGAAGCATTAAAAAAAAGCATATCCAATAGGGGTGCAGCCCTAGAATGTTAAACAACAATAATTGATGTAAAAATTAGCAATTCAATAGGAGCACCAAAAGATTTGCTTGCAAATGCCCAACAATCTTTAACAATTCAATACAATTGTGATTCCACAATGGAATCACCTCCAATAGATAATAGGGTTTTCTCCTCAAACCCAAATATGGAAATCAAGAGAGTTTTCATACTACAGATCTCCCACCCCAAGAGCTTTTGTCTTTAAATGCTTCAAAATCCAATTTAGAAGGAAAAGTGAAATGACAAAGTTGAATTATTTGTTTTAAGCCATAGGAAGCCCTCTATTTTATTTGATTTTTATTTTTATTTACTTTTTCCCTCCATGTATTTAAAAATACTTCTAAATTACATGAAAAAACACTTTTTGTATTACATATTGAACAAAGTGTTAAAAACATTTTTTAAATATTACAGAGTAAAAATATTTAAGTTGCCCTTTTGAAAATAAAGTAATTAGGCCCAACTTAAAATATTATTACTTTCAATTACGATCAGGACAAAAATATAGTCACCCATTTATGAATTGATAAAACCAAGTAATTACCTTTAAAAAGTTGTCAGCTTCAGCTTCTTTTTTCTTCATCACATTTTCATTATTTTCTACATCTGTTAACAACCTTTCGCATTCCATTGCTTTTGACATTACATATTCTTCCATACTGTTTTGTATAGTATTGTAGCGTGCTTCAATCTGTCACAAACACAATGACTGGTACAATTAAAATAGATATTTTAATTGAATAAAAGGTAGGTTGCTTCAAATTATAGCTGTTTCAATAAAAATAATAAACCATGAATCCATCCCATTTCAGCTTGAAAACTTCAAAATGAAATTCTTCATCTAATTTGAAGATTTAGTAAGCCAACAAGTTAATAATTGCAATAGAGTAGAATCTAAATTTCCAAAAACAATAAAGTATGCTTAAGTAAAACCATAAGCATATCTTTTAGATTTATCTTGTATTGCAAACTTCGACAGCTTTAAATTCTTTCTTTTAGCCTGTAATTTTAGTGTTTTTGTTTCTTTCTCATTTGTTATAAAGGTTCCTTAATACAAACATATCTGAATTTTGAGGATACATCTCATAGGACCAATAGGGTGTATGCACTTAGCAAGAACCTAAAGACCCTAACCCAAATGTCATCTACACACACACGTCCAAATTTCCTTCAACGAAGCAAGTAAACTAAGGCTGCACTAAAGAAGTGGAGCTATGTGTAAGTGTACTAATCTGCATGGTTTATACTTCAGAAAGAATATCAAATCTAATATTGAATTATTGAATCTACTTTACGATGTGAATCAGAAGTTTTTGAACCCAACCAAACAGGAGAATCTAAGATTTGATCTTACAAACATCAATATGAAAAATTAAAAAATGTAGCATCTCAAAGGATTTACACTAATGTGCAAACCCACCCATGAATGCCCTTAATATTGGTCACCAATTAAGCCTTGAACTATAAAAATCAAACTATTACACATTGTGACTTGCATATAAACAATATAAACACCTATATGCTGTAAGAACTGTTCACCCAACCTCAGATATTCAGACTTGAAAAATATCACAAGTAAGCAATATGCCAAAGTCGAGATTCAAATAGGCAGTGTTCACAAGCTATAGATACAATACATGTAAGCCCAACACTACCTATAAACAATATAAACCGGCAGCAATTTAACCAGACACCAGAATACCCAAATACAGAGTTAAATATACAATTAACAAAACTAAAGCTAACCAGTGGTAATCGCACCAGACATTATGATGCTGTATCACAGATACCATCTGACAGTTGTATAAATAAATAGTAGTTGTCAGAAAAGGGCATACTTTGGATGATTAAGTTCCCTGGACTGTCCTTTGTATGCAACCAACTTGACATAGCCAAGCACTGTCAAAGATGCCCAGGAGAACCAAAAGCCAGGTTACAGGCAATGATACCAAAGACCCAAGAGAAAACAGTCTGCTCAACCTCATTCTTGACTCTTGAGTTAAAAACAGTCCCCGGAATGGAGTCTGCTTTCAATTTTACAAATCATAATTTCCAGTAAGAATTTGTTATCTCTAGGCACATACTTCCAAATGTCACCATCAAGGGCAACGAAAGGATGGGAATCCCTGGCTGATGCCTCTCTAAAACTACTCATTAAGCCTTCACAACTTCATTATATGACTTAAACAAATCTTTAAGTATTAGTTGAAAATTCTTAATATAATATCAAAATAATTCACGTATTCAAATTAGCCCTCACCTCTCTAGATCTAATCTTCATCCTCCAAGCCAAAGTCTTAACCTTGGATACACAAAAAGAAAATGAAGGCATACAATGGTCTTGCAAGAACATGGAAATAGTTGGTGAAGAAAAAAGGCCTCTTATTGCTCAAAAATAATAAAAAAAATAGTTACCATTGTAATCTAAGTAGCCAAATCACTGCATTTACCCACCGAATCCAGGTACAAAATGTCCTGTAATCGGAATCAGGTACAAATCGTCTGTGGAATCATCCAAGAATTGGATTTTTCCACGCTGAATCAAACCCATGACTGCCTTGGCATTTCCGACCAATTTCGATGCTGACATGGCAATTCCAGGCCAATTCAAAGTGCCCAGTACAAGTTTTTGACATTTTCAAATGCAAAAAAGGTGAAAATAAACCCAAAAATGTGACGGAAATTTTATTATTTGCAATCTATGAATTGAACATAGCAAGAGAGGTAAAAACATGACAAAGAGGAGGTGAAAATGCAATGCAGGAGAGCTTTGGACATGATGCAAGAGGTTTTCCAAGGATGCCGACAACCATTTGAGGTAGGTTTTTCCCCCATTTTTTTCCATTTACAGTCTGCTCAAACAAAAAACTCAACTTTTTAAAACGGAAAAGCCCAAGAACTAATGGAGGCCTTGGATTCATAGACCCCAAAACTCAAGGACTTTCTCTTGCTGCAAAATGGATTGTGAGAGCTGCTAATGGAGATGAACCTTGGAAGATTTGAGTTCATCATCGAGCCATCGAAGCTGCAGTAAAGAACAAGTGGAAAGCAGTCAACTGGTTGAATAAGATATTAATGTCTTCTTTCTTTAAAATCAAAGCTCCCTTTCCTCTTCAATCTATTTGGAAAGCTTGGCAACAAGTTTGTCACTTCTTAAAATGGAATAATTCTTCCCTGCAACATGGTTTTAGCTTTGCCTCAACTTCAATCCGGTGGAATAGAATTATTAATTATCATAAACAGCCACTTGCTATTAGCTTCCCAAGACATGCTTTTTATTTGTTTAAAAAGGGAATTCATAAATTCAAAGATATTTGGGATTTTAAAATGTTTGATTGGGCCTCTTGGCAGTATCTCAAAGACATTGTGGGTTGGGTGATAAATATAAACATTTTTTGATCTTTGTGCAGTCCTCAGTCCCTCTTGACCTCTCTATGAAGCTTTGCACTCCCAAGGAATGTAATTTTTCTAAAGATTGGAAATGGTTGTTATTCAATCCGTTCAATTATTTTCCTTTGAAGAAGGTTTATTTTCATATCCTTCCCAGATGGCCTCTTACTCCTCGCCTCAATCAAAAGTGGAAATGCAGATTTAGTTCCAAATTTTGGATCAAAATGAGTGCTCAAATATGGAAATCAAAAGCTAATTTTGATACGCAAGTGCTGGCTTGGAAAATTTTACATTGCAAGCTACCTATTTATATAGATTGAAATGTATGCTGGTTCAGCCAGCTAGTTCCCCTTATTGCTTATATGTTGAAAATATGAAGCATATATTTTGGGACTGCGTTTTTGTTAAGAAACAATGTGTTGTACCCCAAAATTAAAAATTTTGTTACACTTAGACATTTTGAAGAAATGAGTAAAAGTCTTGTTAAAACAGTCAAAAAGGTCAAAATTTGGGTGTGCATGTCTTGCATGGAGGGTTAAAACATAAAATTTTCAATTTCTGACGATCTGGGTCTGCTAAGAGCAGCTTAACCTACAAAACCCAGATCTCAGTTTTTCATCCCTAAATTTTAGGAAAACTGCTATTTTTAGAAATTTTCTCGAAATAGTAAAGTTTTCTGGGTTTTTCTGGGTTTCTTTCGAAACGGATACTGGCAAAATTTTCTAAAAATAGAAAGTTGGTCCGATAGGGTCCGAACTGATTTTGATTGGCTCAAAATATGTCCGTATTAGGCTGGTGCAGTCAGATTCTTAAAATAATCAGTTTTGCCCTACTGGGTCTATTCAGCTTTTTCAGAAGCATATTTGGAGTTCCGAGATCATCAATGGAGGTCATCCGACTGCCAGGCGTCAATGTTAACATTCAAACTTCCAGCAGAAGGTGAGACGATGAACATGCACGAGGAACGAGGAAGAAAGTTGAAAAGTCTTGAAAATTTTCTAACACTGCTGAGTTTGGGCGCCCCTGTTGAAGAAAGGCGCCCATCTTTTCAGGGCATCAAATGTCAGAATTAGGGTTTGCGCCCCCAGTCAATGTTGTTCAATTCTCTGCCAGCTTCGCAGTAGATTCAGCGGCAAGGTCATCAGGCAATTGAGTCATCCGGAATTCAGCGCCGAACGGGAGGTTTCAAACTGAAGTCAACATGAAGAATTTGGAAAAGATTACAAAATTGACTAAGTGTTGAGAAAATGGGCGCCCCAGTTGAAGAAAGGCGCCCAAGCTTTCAGGAGGCCAAACGAATGAATTTGCAGATAAGGCTCTAACGTGTTTTTGTCTTGGTTGATCCAGCTTTCCAGCGACACACTCGGCACGTCAATCGGAGTTCGCAGTCACCAGATACGAAGAGCTAAAAGTGGGGTCCGACAAAGGCCGAGCACCAAAATACAGAAGCAAACACAGAAGATCAAAAAATAAAACTAACAAGGCCGAGCACCAAAATACAGAAGCAAACACAGAAGATCAAAAAATAAAACTAACTCTGGTGAAAGTGGGCGCCCCCCTTGAAGAAGGGCGCCCAAACTTTTGGAAGCCTTAAAGCTACTTTTTGGCAGAAGTGTCTCCAGAAGACCCCTCTTCATTCTCCGTCAGCTTCGCGATGAGCACAAACATTCAGCAATCCGACGCCCGAAGCTCAAGATTTAACAAGATCATCTGTGGAAGAGAAGTTAATGAAGAACTTTGAAATTAGAAAAATGGCTAACACTGAAGAAGTTGGGCGCCCCTAGAAGGAAAAGCCTCCCGTGAATTCGGAGGTCAAAATCAAGTTTTTAGCAGGAGGTGCCTCCAGAACGTCTTTTTCAGAATCAGTCAGGCTTCTCCGTGAATCACTCAGCTCGTCTGTTGGGTTGATCTGTCAACGGGAAATCAGTGGCGAAGTGGCATGTTAAAATGGAGAAAACTTGAAAAAGTTTAAATTTTGACTAACACTGGTGAAGTTGAGCACCCCTCTTGAAGAAAGGCGCCCAAATCTTCATGCCTTAGAAGATTTTTGAGGATTTTCAAATTTGCAAGAGGAGAAGGGTGGCGTCCAAGTTCAAAGAACAGAGATTTAGGGTTTTGAAATAGAAGCAAAAAGAAAGCAAAACCTAAATCAGACCCTAAGTCTATTTAACACTTCTTTTTCATGTATTTTTCATTATTTTTGCAGGTAGCATCCAGAGGAGAAAGTTGGAGCAGCAAGTTTGAAGAATTTTTGTGATTAAAGAATCCATAGTTGCTGGTTTTACATCAGATTTTTCAGACCAGCAAACATAAACCCTTGCTTTTTCATTCTTTCTGTTCCAGAAGATCATGTTTTTCAAGCAGAAAGCCAAAGCTTTCAATTTTTCAGTCATCTGGGCCTTTTTGCCTTCATCCTCTGAAGAATTTTTCAAGAAACTTCATCAAGTGGCAGCAAGTGCTTTTATCTTGCATGTTAGTGAAAACCTCAGTGCATTCATATTTCAGCCATCTGGGTCCTTTCCAATCAGTCTTCTGAAGAAAACCCATATCGCAGCTTTTTTCAAAAAAGTTCAAAAACCTAGGGTTAGTTGCTCTTTCGATCAAACGTCAGGGTTTTGCAAATTCAATCAACTGGGTCCATTTCTAATGATATTCTAAACAAAACCCAGATGCCAGCTTTTTTCGAGAAAAATTGAAGAAATTAGGGTTTGCTGCTTTTTCAGGCTAAATTCAAGATTTTCAAAAACGGACGATCTGGGTTGTCTTGCATCGACATTCTGAACAAAACCCATATCTCAGAAAAAATTCTCAAAAAATTTGTCCGTTGAAGCATAAAAATCAGCATTCTAAAAATAGAAATTGCACAAGACTTGTCTGAACCAAGGCGAGTTTACAGTCATTCTTCAAGTTTTCTGAAATGGAGTACACTTCTAATGTTTTCAAGTCCGAATCAGCTCTCTTTCACAATTATATCAAAACAGCTGAGACAGACTTGCATCATGTTAAGCCGGTGTTCGACCTACATGCCTTGGAAAGAGCAGGCAACACTTCAATCAAGAACCTGGGACATTCTGGACTCCTCGCAGCAGCGTCTATTCCTATATCAGTTCAGAGCCTTGAGTTCGTAATCGCTTGCATTAAGCATTACAACCTGGCTACTAGGGAGATCCAGTTAGCAGACGGTAGATTGATTTGCAATCTAAAGCCTGATATGGTCGAAAGGTGTTTTTCCATTCCCCCATGGCCTGAAAGCGTAACTCTTTCAAGGGATGAATGTGAAAGGACGTGGAATATGCATAAAGATAAATACAACAAGAAGATTGTACTGAAGTGAATGAAAGGAAAACATAAAAGTGTTGTTCATAGTTGCAGTCCAGTTGGCGGAAGGATAGGTCATATTTCAATGATATCAGCAAAGTTCAATAAAGCGGCCAATGAGATTGAAGATTTCCAGAGATCCATTGCAGATGCTGAAGATATTCTTGAAAAGCGGTGTTTTGCTATTGATGGTATAGATGCGCCGAACCGGGACACAATCTCAAACTTCCTAGCGGATGTGATCGAGTTTTAAAGCAGCTTTCTTCTAGAAGCTTTCTTTCCCGGTTTCTTTCTATTCTTGGAATAATCCTTATCCATTCTTTGAGGATAGAAAGAAGATAAGATGTAATAGTTGGCGTTTCCCGTTTTTTTCTGCTTTTTAGGGTTTCTTCTTTCTAGATTTAGTAATAAAGCTTGCTTGCTGAGCAAGCCCTAGATTGTGAAAGCAAGGAGATTTTAGGGTTCCCTACTCCTCTGCTTCTCTATAAATAAGAGCCTTTGCTTATTTATTTTCTTTAACCGTGCTAGTGAGAACAAAACGCTGAGCCTATTGTGCCTTCTATTTGTTGCTCAAGTATTGTTCATTTGTGTTGTGATAAGCAAATTGTTGAGCCTCTTTAGCCAACAAGGTGTTAGTAAGATTGCTGTTTTCTATTGTGTTAAGAATAAGTTGCAAGCCTCCTTAGCTGCAATTTCTTGTTCAAGGCATGTTAGAAGGGAGTTTTGTTTCAGAGATTTGAGTAATAAAATCATGAGCCTCTTTTGCCTTGGTCTAAAATCTCATATTTCCGTTATCTATGTTATGCTTTTATGATCTTTATTTCAGCTTACAGTGAAGTGTGTAGGTGTTTGTTGGGAGAGAGATTGTTAAAGTATTTTTGTCAGAAAATCTATCTTGTTAATTTCTAACTTCTCTTGCTCTGCTATTACTTGAGAGGTTAGGAACGTCTTTAGTTTAAGTTAGTCGTAGTTGAACTTCTTATCAGAAAATCTCAGCTGCGGCGTTTGTGTTTAAAAAACCTTGTGCTCTAAGCTGATCCAAAAAGATAGGCAACTTAGTTTTAGTTTACTTTCTTTCAAACACCATCAGCAAGAGGGAGCTTCACCTCCTAATTTGAAGAGCAGTTTATCTGTGCATAGCTGTCCGTTTTCAAATCCGCATTCCAGAGGTGCGAATTTAAATGTCAACACAATGTACAATTGTTTTTAAAAAAAATCTTGCTATTTTCTATCATGAGTTAAATTGGAAAGAAGCTATCTTTGGTTTTGGTATGCAAACGATGTTATTGTTGATTCTATTAGACAAGTTATTCTAGAGCATATTTGGAAAGCTAGATGCTCAACTGCGTTTTCTAAAAACTATCATCAAGCAATTGCAACTTTAAGGCTTTACTCTAGCATCCTTCTTTAGGTGGTTTTTTTGTTTTCGCAGCTCCAACTCTTATGCAAGAAGAATTCAAAGACCATGGTTCAGCTTCAGCAAATCAAAGATCAATTCATACATTTCCAATCTGATAATAAGTTTTGTCAAAGTAAAACTATATAGTATATGAAATGATTGCTTCTTTCAACCTTCCTATGGTTGCTTTGTACTTATGGTCTATTAGTGTTTGAATCCTTCAACTACCTGTTGGTAACTCTTATTCTTTGTAATCTACTTTGATTCAATATAATAAAAATTAAAAATTAAAAAAAAAGGAAAAAAACCCTAGTTTAAATTTTTTTTAAGTTACATAAACCCGAAACATTTAATAATTATTTTATTTAATCAAAATGTGGCAAAGTTAAACCTAATGTTAAACTATTATATATTTTAATTTTTAAAACTTGTTTTACTTAATCTTTAAATATTTAGGGATTAATATTTATATTAAATATTATTATTAAATTGTATCATTACTAATTTATTATTTATTAAATATAAGTACAAATAGATAAATATTAATTTATTAAATATTTTATATTTATAGTTTAACTTCATTTATATTATTCAATCATTAAATTACAATATACTATATACATTTATCATTATTAAAATACAATTATATAATATATATAATTTTTAAAATATAATCTATTATAATTTATAAATTTTAATAAATTTATCAAATATTATATTTATATATCAAGACTAAATATATATTGTTTAGAATCTTAAATGTTATGTAGATTATATAGACAATAAGTTTATTATTTAATTAATTCATTCATTCAAACTTCTCTTAGCAAATTGCAGGCATGTTGCACATAGAGAGATTGTTTCTAAATACCATGGCAGCTAGTTATGGTTTCATCGGCAAACCCTTAATCAACATTGACTCAGCTTCACCGCTATGGAGGCATGTAGAAATGGTAAAGCAGATTCCAAGTAGGGGGACATTTGTTTGAATGTCCTATGTGCGATAAGCGGTATACTAGTTCATACAGTCAGGCGAAAGGGCATTTGTGTGCAATTCCTACAAAGGGAATCAGAGCCTGTTCAGGGAAAAATGGTATACCTATACCACCTTCTAAAATAGCAAAATACATTAAGGAGCAAGAGAAAGAAGATGCAAGGGTTGAAAATAGAATGGGGCATCCATTGAATACATGAAGGGGCTCACGAAGGCCACCTACTTCATCTCATATACATAGTGTTGACCCTGATATTGTAGTAGAAAGCCATCTGTATTTTAGTAGAAATGAAAGTGAGGCCAGTATTCCGAAGAGAGCAAAGGGACCATTGTAGAGGAAATTTAATAATGATGCTAGAGATATTGTTGACCAAACCATTGCAAGATGCCTTTATACAAATGGTTTGTCTTTCAACATTGTTTGATCGCCCTATTTGCAAGACATGGTAAGGAAAACAAATGAAGCTCCAAAGGGGTACACAAGCCCAGGTTATGAGGTGTGTGGCACTTTATTGTCAAGGGAGGTCTGTAAGAGAGGGAGACCAACCACATCAAGGCTCCAAGTCATGGAGAGCTAAGAGCGGAGGGCTGCCCTAACTTACCTCACTCTAAAAGGATAGGGATCGAGAATGAAGAGCACTATGTAGTACTTATGTCACTCTTCAAACCCGAACTTCAGATTTAGGCTAGGCGAGCTGGTTTTCAGAGTCGGTATTGTACCTCAGACAGCTCTTTGTTCGAGGACGACAACGCAATTCTGGGACAACAGCATGGCGCATTGGTGTCTCTCGGGCACGTTGGCGTTCATACAGCCAGAAAACACAAAGTCCAGTACAAACTGCCTAAAAACTAACTGACAACCTAGCTAGTTGACTGTGACGGGAAAAACATAATAAGAAAGTACAAGAAATAGAGACAAAGATGATAAAACAAGTAAATGAAAGCTAGGGTGACGAAGATAATCTCACAATAGCGCCAGTTCGCCAGCTAGCTCCACGCGTACGGCTACCTACACACAAACAAGAAGGGGAAAATTGTTGGGGCTGTATAGGGGCCTACCTCAGTCAGACCCTCGTTTTGGTGTTTCCACCTCCACAGACAGCCAGAATGCAATGGAGTAGAATATGCGATAAAGGAAAGAAAAGATAACAATGAACACTACAAAACAATACTATGCTACTCTATCAAATCATAAAGGAGAGGAGTGAAGCGTTACCACCTCCACCCAAAAGCTCACTAGCCAATGGAGAAGAATGCAAGGTATGGACTTGGCAAAGTCACCACAGCCGCAGCGGTAATGAAGGGAGCTCTCGCAAGACTCCAAGCCCACACTTCTATGATAGCCTTCACACTTGCTATGTGGAGTTGACGGAGCTTCAAAGCTGCTACAATGCTCACAAAGGAATGTTGGAAATGTTGCTTGAGAGTGAAGAAGTGATGTGGAAAATGCTAAGAGATTCAATGTGAATGTCTAGAGCGTGAAATGAAGTGAGAATGAATGTTTTTGAAGGTTGGATAAGAAGGAATAAGGCATTTTCAAGGTCGGTTGGTCGAAGAGGGACGTTACAATTTGGCCCCAATCGGGTGTGTAACGCCTCTACCAACTTCAAATGCAGAAATCTGTCAGGGACGGAAGTGTGGTGCACAGATGTTCTCATGCCGCGCGTTCGTCCCCAACAAATATTCTCTCACTGACACAGAACGAACACCAAGTGGAAGGAAGGAAGGTGCGTGATGTGGAATTTCGCCTTCGGATTTGATTTTCTAAGGTGAGGGTATGTGAAAGGGGAATTTACACAAGGGGTGCAAATTCGCTCCTATACATTTTGCCCCCCACTTTAGCGAGCGCACATATTGATAAGTGTTTGGTAAAGTAGATCGAAGAGTTAGCAGGGTTAGAAATGTATACCTGAACCGTCGAGGAAGCAGACCGCAATCTGGCGAACCCGATAGTGCAGGGCAGGCAAAGGACTCCATAGGTACTCTCCCTAGGGAGTTTCAAACAAAAAGGACTCAATGGCCCCGCAGAACTATGAAGTTGCACAAAGTACACCGAAGGCCCTTGGACCAACAATGGACAAATCCAGCAGGATGAAAGCATATTACAGACCCGCAGACCTGCAAGAAGGCAACCCCCATGTTCTCTCTCATCAAGGAAGCCCAGTGAAGTAAGCGCCTTACAAGCCCGCAGACCTTGTAATGTCCCCATTTTTGCAAGCATCAGAGTTTGGAGGTTTAGCCTATTATTTGACCCTCGTAGGCTAATGGAGTTGGTTAGAGGGTCCCTTTTGGCAGTGATCAGTGTGTTTTCTCCTTCAGAGCTCAGTGTTGGTTTAGGCTTAGCCTTTGTTTGACTCAATTTCACATACTTACTATTAATAGTAAGTCAACCAGCTAGTATTTCTATTTATAGTAGGGCACCTAAAGTTGATATGTCGACAGTGTTGATTCCAGAAATTCAGTTGGTCTAATGGAATAAGGAGTTTTTCCTAAGTTATAACGTTTGATTATTATTAAAGGTAACTTTAATAATAATTAATATTATAAAGTTATATTATAACGTTATACTTGCACTTTATGACTTGAGGGGCCATTAGTTATTAAAAGGGGGCCATTTTATAATTAATAATTTGGGTGCCAACTTCAAGGAGGTTATTTAATATGGATAAAGTGCAAATATTATATTATTTAAATGAGCAAAAAGGCAAAAAGGAGGAAATTGACCTCTTGAAGTTTATATAAAGAAGCTAAAGGAGAAATCAATTGATTATTGAAGATTATAAACTTGTGTTTTTGGAGTTCTTGCTTGGAGAAGGAACCAGCTAGGGTTTTTGCCATTGTTGAGCCTTTGGGAACGAAAACTCTCATAGGTTGTGGAATTTTGAGGCTGTGAAAGACCAGCTGAGATTATTGCCTGAGTGTGGGCTTCATCTAGGAGTCCAATCTAAGCTTCATTGAGGAAGAATTGAAGAAGTTATTCAAGGGTTTCAAAGAATATCTACTTGCAGATATAAAAGGCATTGAAGCTACATTGAAGAATATTTATTATTATTGTTGTGCCCTCGCATTGTGGCACGTGGGGTTATACAGAGCATTTAGAAGAATATACGTTGACAAATTCAAGGGTTTGAGACGATTGAAGATTAAAATCAGAGGATTCTTTGTTGCTGATATCATTTACTTGCTGCTGTACATTTCCAGGCTGTACCTCTTATCACAGCAAGGTCGTACTATCCACCTTCAGCAAGGGCGTGTTGCTTCTAGAGTGAAGCGCTTGGAGTTAAGGTCTGAAATGGTTAACTTTTGGAGCGGTTGTGGCTTGGCATTCATTAGCATCCCTTACTTGGTGAGGAAAAACTAAAAAATCTAAAGGGAGGCGTCCAAACAAAGGGTTTGGAGTAGCTGGTCATGTCTTATCAGAATTTCAGATTTTGCTTTTGGCTTGCACGGGTATGATTAAATGTGTTGTGCAAGGAAAGTAAGCTGATTTTGATTTGTATTGTAATTTCAAATTTCAATAAATCAGTTTTCCAATCAGATTAGCATTCATTCTAGATATTTTTCATTGCATTTGCATGCATATGTTATGTTATGCTTTCCTGGCAATATCTTTGAACAAACTCAATCAAAACCCAAACATAGAAAGCAAAGAATTTCAAACAAGGCAGAAAAATTTGTGTTCTCAAGAATCCGCCTAGAGAGGGTTCTTACAGACTTGCAAGAAGGCAACCCCCAAGTTCTCTCTCATGAAGGAAGCCCAATGAAAGGGGACTCCGCAGAGTCGGACGAAAAAGCGGCTTCACAGGCGCACCTGCAAAGCGACATGTTAATCTGTAGATGAAACATGCCAAGAAACAAGAAGCAGCCACGCAAGCAAGCAAGCAGATAGTTATGCAGACAGTCAACAAATTGAAAGGCTTTAAAAGGGGTCCCTCAGGAACCCAACGTGAAGAGGGGTCCACTCAAGGGACGCACCGTTTGGAAGTGTATAAGAGACGTTTTTTCTCAAATCAATTCATCAACAAGGGATCCTTTTGAAAGATGTTCACTTCATCAAGGAATTCGAAAGAAAGGAAATGCCCACTCGCGAGGGGGAGGTCGAGGCTTCTCCCACAGGAAAAAGTTGCTCCCACCTCGGAGGAGAGTTCTCAAGTTCTTTTCTTTGCAAACCCATGATGAAGGAAACACGTTCCATTAGGGGTTCCGTTAGGGGTCCAAGTCGAGAATGCAAATCTTAAAAAAGCTTGCAAGGACTTTCAAGAAAAGATTCGTTGACAACAAATGCGTTTTCTGAAAATCGAAACATTGTGAAAGTAACGTTGTCACACATATGAGGGACAACTCAAGCAAAGAAGAGAGAAAGATAAAAGAGCGAAAGAGAAATAGCATGAATAAGAGACATAGGGGTGATCTGATATTTTGGGCTCAGAGATGCTCATATATATATATATAAGTATAATAATAGTAAATAAATGAACTATCATCAACCCCCTTCTATATCAAACCATGTGAAGAATGCACGAGAAAACAAAGTAAAATAAAAAATTGGGTCAACATGGAAGGGAAGCCTAAATGCCCCCAACGCTTTGCATCATCTCTAATTTGCCGAAGATCAAAACACATAACAAAGGAAGAATGATGATACAAATAGAAGGTTTACAACACAAAATCACTCCTGTATCCAAGCACCAACAAGGGTGACAAGGGTCATCCAAGAACATATAACACAAGCACAGGGGAACACATCACAACACACACACTTCTAATCTAAAGATAAAGAAGGGGCCCCTCCCTAGCACTCATCAACCAAGAGGTCATCCGCTTCCCAATCTAGATCATTGTAAGCGGAAGGCGGACGAGCCTGCAGTGGTGGAACATTAAAGGGAGGAGCTTCTGACCCTCCCACAACAAGGGCTAAGGAAGAAGGCCCCACAAGGTCTTCTCCACTCGGCTCTTGTTCAACTCCAAGGTTCCAAAAATGCTATACGCTAAGATTGCCAAAAAGTTCGCATGTTCAACTCCAAGGTTCCAAAAATGCTATGGAATACCCAGTCAGTTCGTTGTGATTTGTTGTTTACACAAGGGGACTTACACAATTGTTCAAAAGGTTTGTAGCTAACAACAGGTTAATGATTGGAAGGGAATTTATGCGATACGGATGATTTAGCAATGAGGTATGTTTTTCCTAAAACTAACCAGGAATGTACTGAAATTAAAGAGTGCAGGATTATAGAAATTTTATGTTCTATCTAAAGGCGGAATGTGGGATCAATTTCGGCAGACTTCAACCAAACTCTGCTTCGCCTCACGTTGGACAGCCTACAAAAAGTTGGTGCAATCTTCAAAGGAGAAGTGTAAGGTATTCAGATTATGACTCAACATGCAAATACCATCAGGACGACGCATACAAACACGTGAATCACAATCGAAGTTAAGCTCGTAATGTTTTCCAGTTGACCACACAAGGCAAACTTGTCGTCAGCAAGCTACTAGTGGTATGGATTAAAACAAAGTTGCCTTCATCAAAACCACAAATCCATAGCTAACATCTACTTGCATGAAAATAAGTACTCTAATCTAAGCTACTACTTGAAGTCGAAGGGATGAAAAAATCTTGCTAGCTGCTCATAACAAAGACGAATTCACCATCAATGAAAGCTTCTTTTTATTATGATAGTTTTCACAACAATCTCTTACAAAGTTTTCAACGGAAAACTTTCATTCTCCTCCAAACTATGCTAAGCTATTACAACTATCAGTCTCTCTGCTCTATTCTTTGATCTAATATCTAATCTAATGATGTACAAATGAGGGGGGATGCCCCTTTTATAGATAGCCCAGTCCAATGGACGGCTCAAATTACAATCAAATGAATTGCTTAGATTAAACCACATCAGCCCTAACCCTAAAAATTGCTAGAATGGGGAGTGGTACAATAAATGAATCACAAGATTCCCACTCACTCCCAAAATAGCAAAGGCAATTAATGCCCACAATCAGTCTTCCAGAAGGTCATCATCCAGAAGTGCGTTTCCGTTCTCCTTCTCC
Organism: Sequoia sempervirens; assembly: GCA_007258455.2. Classification (NCBI taxonomy): domain Eukaryota; kingdom Viridiplantae; phylum Streptophyta; class Pinopsida; order Cupressales; family Cupressaceae; genus Sequoia; species Sequoia sempervirens. The sequence goes on along the minus strand of VDFB02380361.1, from coordinate 90,652 downwards.
TTGGCTGCGAAATCAATGAGTCTGGCGAGCACAGCCTCAACCTCCTGAACTGAGATAGGCGGGATGTGATCAAGCTGAAACTCTAACACTGTAACTGCCTGCCCATGCCGTGTACAAGACTTTCCCCAAGCAACTAGAGCATCCTGTGTATTCTGAATAATACTGGAGAAAGTGGAGGTGTTCTCGAAGTCATTTTGCACAAAAGTCCTCACCTTCGAGAAGAAAGGTGGCAGCCTACTCCTCAAGCCATCAGCAGTCACCTCATCAAAATTCAGCCTCCTAGCAAAGATAGCCTCCAAGGTGTTTAGGACTCCATCAATAATGTTCATCATAGCTTTCCTGACTCTAGCCGAATCCGCCGCATCAAAGAATCCACGTCCTGTGACTACAGAAGAGTACCATCCAGCAAAATCATACCTATCACCCCCCTGAATCACTCCTCCATCAATCAACATCTGCAAGGGAGTATGCATCAAGGCCTCCAGATGTTGAATAACCTTGCTCTGATAGACATGGGCATCACCCCAGGCCTAATCAACTGCCTCCATCTATGCCATAATGTCGGAAGCTTGCTGATAAGCATGAGTAAGATCTTCCATAAACTTTTTTGTCTCGGCACAAACACCTACAACCCATTTATCTTCCTCTTGTGCCATCTTCCTCAAATCCTCCAAACCACTAACTGATTCTCTAGACAACTCGGCTGGAAGCTCAAGTGTTGGAATCTCTTGCCCACAAGGACGAGATAAATGTTGCACGTAGCCTATCAGAGTCTTATGCTCCTTCTTCAATTTCTTGTACTTGCCTTCAGTCCTGAGCAATCTATCCTTAAGCGCCTAAAAGGAGTTATCACACTCCTCAATGATCTGTGCTCCTGTGGGGCGACCTAACTCCATGGTAGTGATCATATAATTTTCCGGTATAGCCTCATCTCAATCACAATCAACTCTTGGCCCAACCACATGAAGGGTGCGAGAGCCATCCTCATCTGTTGAGATCTTCGAAAATTTCCTAGCTCTCTTCTTAGTTGGAGGCGCACTGATCCGACTCAAGAATTCCTCCATCTCTACCGCTAGATCAGCCTCTTCACTGGGGCTCCTTCTCATTCTATCTCTAAGCCAATCCGGTACTACCTGTTGTATAACAAATAGCTGCTCATCCTCACAGATTTCTTCTCTAACTTCATTCTGGCGAGGCTCATTGGCCTCTATGGGCTGAGTATCTCCCAAAACTGCATAATCCTCTAGAGCCACCTCAAGCTCACGCTGGAAGTGTGTATCTGTAGCAGTTTCCTCATCTTCCTGCTAATCATCTCTAGTGGGTGCATTGACACTTTGGCCAACCGATTCTCTTCGTGGTGGCCGATTTGCCTCATGTAATTCTTGCTCCTGATTAAATACATTTCTCTAATCAGCAAATAGTGAAACCTCCTGTATGCTTGGAGAACGTGTCTCCAATGGCGTAGGTGACTCTACCACAATTCTCAGAGGCTCCGGCTGAACTGGCTCTTTCCTTCGAGACTCTGGAGCTCGAGCAACATGTTTCTTCTTGTTGGCAGTTGGCATCCTATGATCTCCCATCAAATTGTAAGTCAAAGGAATTGACCTACTCTTCAACCTGCTCACATCTCTTTCAACCCATGCTCTAGTGAATGTCAGGACTAGTATACAAAGTGTGTCCAAATCTGCAATTTCCGGCTCCGACCAATCCGGGAGTGGAAGTGGCGTGTCTCTCACTGCCTCATAATCTAGATGAAGAACATTCATGTCCTCGTCCACCTGGTCTGGTACTGGAATAATTTCACACTCCCTGATCATGCTCAACGGTAGCCTTGAGAACATCCTTTTCCTGACCTCAGCTTCATCCAATGCACCAACCCAGTAATCCTCAATATTTGCCTTATGCTTGAACTCTTCTGTAATATCCATCTAATATTGTTGTGGGGGTCATAATGCTGCCTGCTGGTGTGATAAGAAAAGTGGAAGAATTGAAGCTCATTTTCAGCTTCCTTGGCTGCCTGAAGTGAAGGACACACTTCGTCTAAATTCCCCATGATGATTGGGAAGTCAAGTCCTCCCTTCTTCTTTCTCTTCTAAATCTTATCATAGGCAATGAGTTGCCTAGATATTTCTAACATCAAAATTCTATTTGTAGGGTACTTGGGCAATCTATACGGGTATGAAGAAAATCCTTGCAGCCTGATGTAAGTAAATTTCGAAAAATGAATAAACCAGCACCCATACCTTTCTATTAATTCTTGAGCTTCCCTCGAGATCCTGTGATGGGTTCTTTGTTGAAGTGACCTCGTTATATGTATGTTGAAGGCATCATTGACTCACTTGTAATAGGACGTGCTTGTCAGGTGCAACTGTGGACAAGCCTCATGGATCTCGAACTAATGAGAGCCACATCCAATTGGCTCCTTGTATGAAATTCCCTTGTACTTTGTCATACGAGCCAACATGTAAACAATGTATGAGCCCATGTAAAATGTCTTCATCCTCCTCAAACTCCGGAGCTGCTCATGCAAGTTATCACTAATCATCACCGCCCAGTTGATATGCTCTTTCCCTTCCAGCACGAGGTTGATATAATAGAAACTCCATGGCTCAAAGATGAATGCCTGAGGACAGCCTCCTACCCTGCTGAGCATCATGATCAGGTCACAGTACTCCTGCTTCAAATCATCTGATATTATCTACTTCGGCAACTTCGTACGAGAGGGCTTGGGCTTATTCATCCAGCGAGCGTTGATCATATGAGCACATCTCTCGAATGTGGAAGCATACATCCGCTCAGCACGCACTCTCATCTTATAAATCATCCTCTCGTGTGATGGGATTCCAAATGCTTCGCCGATAGCTGCAGGCGTGAGGTTGGCGAACAATCTACCATAAGGTGAGACAATAGACCTGTGATCAAGGTCGTAGCAGTTGGCACACTCCATAATTAGCTCTAGACATTGGATTGCTAGTGTAAAACCAGCAGCTGCATATAGTCCACTTCAAACAATATTGTGCGAAGTGACTGAAAGACGATGGCTTCCAACCCCCATCATTCGATTTTTGAAAGCCTCCATGTTGAAAGAGCCCAAATTTGTATCAGCCAACTTGCCCAACTTCGAAGAGAATTTCGACTCCAGCGAGAATGACTTGCTCAGCTTCTTAATAACAGCCTGCCTGGACGCAGCATTACTATCTCTGCCAATTGCTTCAGCCATCCTGCAAAAACTACAAATAGTCATTAGATATTTAACTTAGAAATAAAATCACATTGGGGCTGCCAATCGACTTTTGAAAAATGAGGAGCTTCAGCATGCAATTCTAACTTCAAACCTCAACACTTCTTTAGCAACTTCAAACTTTGAAAGACTTAGAAAGTTTTCCAAGCAAGCCTCAGCAACTTCACTACTTAGAGAAAATCGGCCAACTTCACTTCAGCCACTTCTCAACACTTAGACTTCTTCAAATTCGCACTCTTCAAAGTTCAGCTTCAAACTTTCCTCTTTTACTTTTCCAACTTCGCACTTAGAGCCAACTTCGAACTTTCAGCAATCAGTTAGTCACTTGCACTGCAATCTTCACTTCAGAGCTAAAATCGAACTTGCCAGCTGATGGAGAAAAATGAATAAACTTCACAGCTCAAATAGCTGAGTCGAATTCTAGAAGAAGCTATCTTTAGCCAATTTATTAAATTTCCACTACTCCTCTGCAGGAATTCGAATTTCCCTCCTCTGGCAGCTGCAACACTTGTCATTTGGCGTCAGGAATATTTGACCTTCTAGAATTTCCAAAAGATTCACTTCACTGGTCAAGGTGTACTTAGCATTTTTAAATCATTCTTTCAAAATATCAACTTCAATTGCATCTTTAAGAAATTCACTTCACCAGCTGAAGCTCTGACACTTAATTTTATTCATCTTTCGCCTAGGAAGATTATTTCCACGAAGAATTTGATCAAATTCACCCAAGCAATCAACTTCAAATTCATCATCTGAGGCATTTTATTTCAACAACACATTTTATTCTTTGCCTTAGAAAATTTTTAAATTTTTCCCTTATAAAATTCATTATTCAAGTGTCGATCAAAATTTTCATCTCGAAATCCTTGGCGAGCTGTGGAAGACTTTAAAATCCATTCCTTGTCGAAGATGTTCGATACCCAGAAGAAAATTCCCTTCAGAAAGCGTCGAATCCATGGGTCTACAAACGAAGGGGTACATTTAATTTTTTGAATTTTAACCTTAGGAAAAACATTTTTCCATCAAATTTACTCCCATTCTTCATATCTGGGCATATTTTCTTGCTTGGCCTTGACAAATTTTATCAACTTCGTGAAGCTGGCACCTTCCGACATATCCACTACCAATTTTATTCATGCCTCAGTGGATTTCATCACCTCCATCACACTTAGGCGTATTTCTTCTAGGAGGTGAAATTTAAATATTTGGAAAAAATTTTAAGTCCCATCACCAACATGGGCGCATTTGAGGGGTTAAGAAGGATTTTCAATCTTGCCTCAGACAAATTTATTTCCTCCCACTCATCTTTAGTCCTGGCGCATTTCACCTAGGGTGAAGGAATTAACAACTTTATCAACCATTTCCTAGAATCACCATGGACTTGGGCGTATTAGAATATTTCCTAGCTTCACTTTCATCTTAGGATAGGCGCATTTGGCATGTAGAGAGGGAATTTTGACTTCAACGCCGTAGATTCTTTTCCTTCACCTTATTTCTCCTTGGGCGCATTTGAGGGGGGGAGGAAGACAAACTTCATGCCTTAGAAACTTTTTATGGCTTCCTCCTTCCTTGGGCGCATTTTGAGGGTGGAGGTGGACTTAAGTCCAACACTTAGACAATTTTCATCACCTTGGCTTGAAGATGGGCGCATTTTCAGGGGTGTGCAGGATTTAACACTTAAGAATTTTCTCCATCAAACTTCAAGGCAAGTTGGGCGCATTTTGGGGGTCTGTAAGAACCCTGGTGGTTCTCAACCCCGATACTCGACTGAAATGTGAGTTTTGATAGTTTTTGTGTATTTTGTATTTTTTTGTGTTTTGAGGGTTTTTAAAGGAAATACAAAGAGCTGCAATTTTGACTAAATAAATGCTTAAAAATCCAAATTAAATCTAAATGCAACTGGAAAGCTATGATCTTGCTCAGAGAAGATAGGCGCATATCATTATTGAATATTCAGAGCAATTACAATATCAATATATGGCGTATGAAATAAATATGAATTTATTACATGAAAACCTGATTCTCCTTGCAGCCGCCTGAAGAAAAGAAGAAAGTGTACGGCTAGTGTGAATCTCTCAGCACAGGCACCAGAAGAATCTTCAGAAACCCCAAGCGCACCAATTGCAACTGTTAGAAGCCAAGACTTTGAGGCGTTGTCTCTTCTAATGAAAAAGTACGGCTTTCTGTAGTGGTACGGCTTGTACCAGCAGTAATAAATGATAAAGTACGGCTCAATGAAAGGTTGCCAGATCTCTGATAAATAACCTCTGAAAGATTCGCCTCACTTGCATGATGAATAAACTCTGAATCTCCTTCTGAAATCGACTCAATAAGATCAACTGTAACTCCTGAATGAAGTCACCCAGATGCAAGCTTAAACTGGTATTTCACAGTCTCAGTCTGCCTAATTCCTGAAGAGGTATCGTTCTTCAGAAACGCTTCGTCTGCCAGAAACCCTAGGGTTTGCAAACTCCAATGCTCAGAGCAAAAAGACAAATTTTGAATAGCATAACATAATGGTTCGATTTTGTCTTGTCTGAATATATACTTCCTTTGAAAAATTCGACCCACAGCTCCTTTTTACTAATCATTTAATAAAATGGTCAAATTCACCTCTTTGACTTAGGAGAAATAATAATAATTAAATGACGCCTTATTAATGAATAATATTTATTCATTATGTCAAAATAAATCACTTTATTATAAAGTATTAAAATACTTTATAATATAACATTTAATCATTAATATTTAAATATATTAATAAAGTGACTTTAATATAAAGTCAAAATATTAAATATTTAATAATTCATTAAATACTCCTTATTTCTCCGTCTGACCATCAAATCGAAGAACTGAGTCGACTCTGAGCTGAATAGTTGAACCAGGTGCCCTGCCCAAAATAGCAGCTTCCGCCTGACCTAACTTTCTAAAAATAGAAAGTTTTTGAAAATGCACTCTGGAAGATTCTGCAAAGGCCCAACCTGAAACAACTGCAAAACTGGAGCTACCAAACACTGAGTAATTGCCCCAGATGATCCTCTGCACACTCCTGTCAGCCTACGAGGATCGAAATAATAGGCTAACTTCGTCACCAGCTGTGCTGACTAGGATGGGGACATCACAGGGTCCTTCTGGACTTAACTCCGACACTTAGAAAAAAATTTCTCAACTTCCTGCTAGTCAAGACAGGGCGCATTTCAGGGATCAAGCAGGATAGACTTCAGACTTAGGCATTTTTCATCCTTCTACTAGCTCAATACTTACTATATATAGTAAGTTCCAGGTTCTCCCTCTTCTGAAGCTCGGATTGATTTTAAATTTTAACCACAGGATCCTCATGACCTAGTTAGTCTATTCACACTACCGTCCAAAGCTGACCTGCTATTTATAGCATGTTTCTGAAGGTGGTTTACTATTTATAGCAACTACTCAGTTTCATGACTTCCCCAACTCCGTTTGACTTGAAATTTGAATGTCGTGACCCTCATCAGTAGACTTGCCTGTTCACACTGGCGCCTGCTGCTGATTTACTATTTATAGCCTATTTCTGGAACGCCTTACTATAAATAGTAAATCCTTTGATTGCCTTCAAATTTTACCAGTGGATAGCTTGAAAGATACTGATCACAATGCGATACACCGGTTTTCGAAAATTCCGGCATTTTACCCCTCATTTTAGGTCCCGAAGCTGGAAACCCTAATTTGACTTGCATGTCTATCAAATGACCTCCGTTTAACTTCGTTTTTGTGGCACTCTTCCCTGTTTGTGATACTAATGTGTTGGGCAGCTGCCGAAATGGACCTGCTAAAAATAGTAAGTCTCTGAAAAGTGATCATCCTGCCTTGCATGTCACATCACTTCGTAGCTCTTGAAAAACCCATAAACAATAACTCGACATGTGCTGAAAAGCCCTGCATGCAAACCCTAAAAATAGCCTTTGAAGATGGCTCCTAAAAAAGTCTTGATCCTAGTTTTCATGTTACACCGTTGTGAAGCCCTTGAAAAACCCACAAGGAATGTTCAGACATGCAAAGAAAATTTCAACATGCAAACCCTAAAAATAGCCCCTGAAGGCTAAATACTGAAAGTCATCATCTCATTTTGCATGTTATATCCCTACGTAGGTCTCAGAAAACCCAAAAGGAATCTCTAGACATGCATTGAAAAACTTCACATATAAACCCTAAAATCTGCTCCTGAGGCTGAATTTGCTAAAAATAGACAGTTGTCTGTTTCAGCTCAAAATTTGCAAACAAGCAGCTTGACATGTTCTGGATGCAGTGTGACTGAGAGAACTTCAAAAGTGCTGAGAGAACGCCCTGAATTGAACACTTACTAAAAATAGTAAGTTGTTAGAATTCGATGAAATTTTGTTGGGAACCTGCTCGAAGCTTACTGACTGTAGTGCCAAGCTCAGATTTCAATTTACTCACTCCATTTGACTTCAAATTGACCTGAAGACTCAAAACCCTAATTCTCATACTTAGCCAAAATTTCACGTTCAAGCTCAATGGCAGGCACATCCCCGGAAAGCAGACAACAGAAAGAGACAAAGAGAGAGAAAGAGAGAGAGAGAGATGAAACCAAAGCCAAAAGACCAAAATAGAGCAAAAATTAGGGGGTCCCCATTTTGAATGGGGTGATGTGTGAAAAGGTCACAACAAGTCCCCTTTGCTACCATATTTCTCAAATTTGGGAATCTCCATTCCTTGTGGGAAGGGAGTACTTAGGATTGCTACCGACAATGGGCTATGTCGGAAAAAGGGTTAAAGATAGGTTGGGCAGAGGCCTAGGAGAGACTCACCAGCTGGTTTTGAATACGACCCATATTCTGAAGCAGAGCGTTCAAAACAGGGTCAGTAGATGACAAAGGACTAGTGGAGCCTCCAAAACCACCGCCAACAAAAACACTTCCGGAACCACCTCTGGAGCCACCACCGTGACCGCCATCAGAGCCACCACCACCGGTAGGGCATCCACCAGAGCCACTTCCACTACCGAAGCCACCTCCATGGCCTCCACCGAAGCCACCTCCGCTACCAGAACCACCGCCACTCATTCCACTAGAGCCTCTGCCACCGAGGGCAATAGGAGGGGTGAAACTGAACCCAAGGGGTGTTTTACTTTCCTTGATAGTGGGGGGCTTTTGAGAAGCAGAAGAGACATTGATCGAGGGGCCCATTTCAGCCATCCATATAGATGTGGTAAGCATTGAAACGCCTATTTGTCTTTCATAAGTATCAAACACTTCTCCTCGGGTGGTACCCGATCTAGGCCTATACGAAGGGACATAAGCTTCAGTTAGATCGACAAGGCCACGTAAGAATTCTATGCCTGTCCAATCTTTTCCCATCAAATGTCTCAATTCGCTAGTAAGCCTAGCAGCTCTCGCCATGTTTGGTGCTTTCTCCAAATGGTGCACAAGGTCTAGTAACCTATTATCGAATACCAAAAGGTTTTCTGCAAGGACATGCACAACTTCATCCACGTCCATAGACAAAGCCGTGGGGGATGCTAGAGTAGGAATGCAAGCGGTCTCGTCTACGAAACCCATCTCGCTAGTAAATCCTGTAGGAAAACCAATGGTAAATTCATTAGCTAAACCAATGGAGAAACTAGAGGCGAAACTAGAAGTGGCATTCGTCTTCTCCATCGGTAAGTGTCGCACGCTTCGTCTAACAACGTACCCGAAAGTTGTGCATTGGGTTGTGATATTCATAAACCTTCACAACACCCAGGGTTACAACGACCTCAAGGCACGAGGAACAAGCCTCAACACAGACAAATGGGTAGACGTTGTTCACTTCGGGATCACCAAAAATGTAAGAGAGGGGGACCAACCACGTCAAGGCTCCAGGTCACGGAGAGCCGAGAGCGGAGGGCTGCCCTGACTTACCTCACTCTAAAAGGATAGAGATCGAGAATGAAGAGCACTATGTAGTGCTTCCGTCACTGTTTAGACCCGAACTTCAGGTTTAGGCTAGGCGAGCTGGTTTTCGGAGTCGGTATTGTACCTCAAATAGCTCTTTCTTCGAGGACGGAAGCGCAATTCTGGGACGACAGGGCGGCACGTTGGCATTTGTATGCCCAAAAAACACAAAGTACAGTACAAACTACCTAAAAACTAACTGACAGCATAGCTAGTTGACTGTGACGAGAAAAGCAGAATAAGAAAGTACAAGAAATAGAGACGAAGATGATAAAACAAGAAAATAAAAGCTAGGGTGACGAAGATAATCTCACAATAGCGCCAATTTGCCAGCTAGCTCCACGGGTACGTCCACCTACACACAAACAAGGGGAAAACTGTTGGGGCTTGCCTCAGTCAAACCCCCAATTTGGTGTTTCCACCTCCACTGACAGCCAGAAAGCAATGGAGTACAATATGCGATAAAGGAAAGAAAAGATAACAATGAACAATACAAAACAATACTATGCTACTCTATCAAATCACAAAGGAAAGGAGTGAAGCATTACCACCTCCACCCAAAAGCTCACTAGCCAATGGACGAGAATGCAAGGTATGGACTTGGCAAAGTCACCACAGCCGCAGCGGTGAAGGGAGGTCTCACAAGACTCCAAGCCTACACTTCTATGATAGCCTTCACACTAGCTATGTGGAGTTGACAGAGCTTCAAAGTTGTTGCAATGCTCACAATGGAATATTGGAAATGCTACTTGAGAGTGAAGAAGTAAAGTGGAAAATGCTAAGAGATTGAATGTGAATGTCTAGAGCATGAAATGAAGTGAGAATGAATGTTTTTGAAGGTTGGATGAGAACGAATAAGGCATTTTCAAGGTCAGTTGGTCGAAGAGGGACGTTACAATTCGGTCCCAATCCGGTGTGTAATGCCTCTGCCAACTTCAGACGCAGGAATCCGTCAGGGACAGCAGCGCGGCGTGTAGACATTTGTGTTCCACGCATTCGTCCCAAACAAATATTCTCACCGACACAAAGAAGGAATGCCAACTGGAAGGAAGGCAGGTGCGTGATGTGGAATTTCGCCTTTGGATTTGATTTTCTAAGGTGAGGGTATGTGAAAGGGGAATTTACACAAGGGGTGCAAATTCACTCCTCTACAAGGTCAAACATATTGTAAGAGACCGGGTGTCTCTCAGCCCCAAACCCTAACTGTGAATACTGATTTTGAGAGTTTTGTATTTTTTTTGTATTTTTGAAGGGTTTTTGCAATAAACATGAAAGCTGCGATTTTACTCTAAAAATGCTTAAAAATTCATAATAAATCTAAAGACACAAAATATGCTTTGAAACTGCTCAGAAGATGTAGGCGCATGACTTTATTAAGTTTCCAGAGCACATACAATATATAAAATGAACATATGAAGGAAATACAACTTTATTTCAATGGAACCTGATTTTCTTGCAGCCTTCAGAAGATTGGTAAGAAATGTACAGCCCAAGACAGGGAGTAAACTCCAGTCTCCAGATACTACGCCTCAAGCTTCAGAATACCAAGGCGTCCCTATCCCAACAGGCAGAAGACCCCAGAGATGAAGGCGTATTCCCAGATGAAGATGTACGGCCTTGCTGGTACAAATCTGTACGGCCCAACAGCAGCACTTAATATGGTACGGCTTCAATGAATACACTGCCAGATCTCTGTTCCACAATCTCAAATGGTGCGCCACTAATAACTGATGAGAATCTTTGATAAAACCTTCCTGAAATTGATCAATAATCTCAACTGCAACTTCTGTGTGAAGTCATCAAGTAGACAATCTTCAACTGGTATTGAACAGTCTCAGTATGCCAGATTCTGAAGAGGTATCGTTCTCCAAAATCGTTCGTCTGTTGAAACCCTAGGTTTTGCAATCATCAATGCTCAGAGCAAAAAGAAGACAAATTGAATAATCAAGACATAAGAGTTCGATTTGTCTTTGGCAGTCAATATATAAGCCTCTTGAGAAAATTCAACCAAACCCTTCTTTTTAATAATCATTTAAATAAATGATTTAATTTGCGTGTTTGGACTTAGGAGAAATATTTAATAATAGGCGCCTTCTTTATTAATGAATAAATATTCATTCATTAAATTAATTATTCCACTTTATTATAAAGTATTAGAAATACTTTATAATACGCCAAAACCATTAATATTTAAATAAATTAATAAAGTGACTTTAATATAAAGTCAAAAATATTAATTATTTAATAAACCATTAAATACTTTGTTATTTCTCCATCTGACCAACACACTGATGAACTGGGTCGAATCTGAGCTAAACAGCTGAACCAGGTGCCCTGCCAAAAATAGCAGCTTCCGCCTATCCGACTTTCTAAAAATAGCAAGTCTCTGAAAATCCACTCTAAAGGATTCTGCGAAGGCCCAACCTGAAACAACTGCAAACAATGAAGCTCCTGAACACCGGTAACTGCCTCAAATGATCCTCTATACATATCCGTCAGCCTACGAGGATTGAAATAATAGGCTAACCTCATATCCAGCTGTGCTAACTAGGATGGGGACATCACACATATAGAAGCTTCAATATCTCCCATCAAGGCCTCATGGAAAGAAACAGGTGTGTCTATTATTTCTAATGGATGGAAGGATGCAAAAAATAAACCATAAATTAATGTGATTGCAGTGTGCCCTAAAGGGGCAATGTTTCTAAAAGATGTGGATTGTGAGGGGCAAGTGAAGGATGCACAATTTATTACTAACATCCTTATACAATGCATTAATGAAGTGGATCCTCAAAATGGTGTCCAAGTTATAACAAACAATGCAAAGAATTGTAGAGTTGTTGGTATGTTAGTTGAAACACAATTCTCACATATATTTTGGACACCTTATGTTGTGCATTCACTCAACCTCATGCTACTAAAGTTGGGTACGAAAATAGATTGGATCATCATAACAAATCACCACATGTTGCAAGCTATTTTTAGATCACTCTCGCAACTAGAGCTACTGAAGGTATCTCAAACTTCAAACAATACAATTTTTTGATTTTAAGTTTTACTTTAGTAATTTATTTAATATATACATACATTTTTCATTGTTTTTAATAATTTTAATTTTAATTTTCAAATAGGTAGTTGAGACTAGATTTGCATCCAACACAATCCTCTTGAGACGACTTGTGAAGGTGCGAGAGGCGCTTTCTAGTATGGTCATTAGTCAATCATGGTCTATATGGAGGCAATCCAAAACTGAGAGTGTTTACTCGTAAATGCTACTTGAACAATTAACACAGAGTAAACGAGAATATATAACAGCAGTAATAAACATATCAATTACTCAACAATGCACATGCACAGAATATTTAGTGTATTCTTCATTCATCAAATAGGCAATAAGTACATCAGATAGAATACATCCGGTCCCTGACTACAAATGAAACATGAAATATATAGTCGACCAATGTTGGTTGAGGACACCAACCGTCGACAACTACACAATACAACTAACCACAATCGGAGACTATTGGAGACTAATTCCCGATTACATCTATTAATTACTTTTTGCTGATTACAATATTATTTATTTATTTATTTGCTGACTACATCAACCCCCCCAAAAAAGAAAGTTGTCTTCCAAACGACTAACAACCAAAATTGGAAAACAACTATAAGTATACTAGTTCTAGTGAGAAGACATCCCTGGGGTTGGGTGGACGGAGGAGGTTGGAGTAGATGTTTTGGCACCGAGTTGACAGAGTCGTTATACTTCCTTTGTCCTCAGCTTCAGGTGATGAGTTGCTTTCAATTCCTTCTCTCTCGTTGCCTTCACCATGTGCGCAACCTCTTTCAGTTGATGTTCAATCTTCTCAATTTCCTTATCCTTGGCTTCAATCTGTGTTGCCATTTCCACCTCTTTAGCCTAAATTTGGTTATTTTTCTCCGCCAATTCTATGTCTTTGGCCTAAATCTGGTTATCCTTCTTCGTCAATTCTATGTCTTTGGCTGCCACTTTTGCTCTTTCAGCCTCTATGAGTCGTGTTAGCTGCTGCAATTGGCTTTGAAAATCTTGATTCAGAGAATCTGCCTCCACACAAACCTTCTATGATATAGCTATAGCCTCATCAATTTTACTACTAAGCCAGAAATTAGATGCCTCCTGCTACTTCAGCCTATAAAACAACTCTTTGTATGCCTTTTCCATGCCAAACACGTTTGATATTAATTACTCTTCTCTCCCCTGGAATGTAGGTCTGGTGGGGTACCAAGCCGCTAACATCTCTGCATGTCATGTCCCCCAGAATGGTAACACCAAATATGAAATATTGAAATACAAATAAATAAATAAAATGAATAACAGAATGAATATCAAAAATATAAATACAAATATTAGCAATTTAAATACTATTATAATTATAATTATCATCGGATAATATTATAATTATAATATAAATATTAAACAATACAAACAATTAATATTATAATTATTATAATAATCAAATATTAACATGTTAAATAGTCTATGATAAATATTAGTGATCTATTTAAGTTATAAAAAAAAAAAAGCAGCAGCGATTAAATATGAAAAGGTAGCGGCAGCAATTAAGGTATAAATGAGCAGCGATAAGATTAAGAATAAGCGGACTCCTTGAAAACAGCCACGTCCCATAAAAGAATTATAAATAAATTTAATAAAGCTTCAAAGCAGCCGACTTTCTTTTTAGAGTCCAAGGTAATATAAATATAATTAAATCGCCCCCACTAACTATCGATTATGGAGACCTGTTTTATAAAAGCAACTATAGAAGGAAGGTGATGGTTTGATAATGTTCATTATCTCCAATAAATAGCATCGAATCCCTTAAAGTCAAACATAATTTAGAAAAGCATAAGTTAATGGACAGCAATTTTCCTTTAATCAAGTGACATGTCCCTAGCCAAAAGGTGAGTAAAGACTCTTAGTTGATCGACCCATAAAAGGAAGATCCATCCAAGATAAAAAGGGATGGATGTTTAAAAAGACAAAAATATATATATTCTGAGATGGGAATCAATATATTGTTCAATCAGAAATCTGGAAAAGCAGCAGTTGGGAAAGAAGAATAAAATATATTGTCAAGAATACATTTGACCAGTAAGTTTATATATATATATAAACTTATCTATATATATATATATATATATATATATATATCTAATTGATTTGAATTTACAATAATTACTTTTGCGTGAATATCTAATTGATTTGAATTTACAATAATTACTCTTGCGTGAATATATATAGATATTCATGCAAAAGTAATTATTGTAAATTCAAATCGATTAGAAATAATTATATATATATATATATATACACACGATTATGCAATATTGATATTATCAATATCATATACAATTATGCAATAATGATGCTTGCAGCAATTATGCAATAATGATGCTTGCAGCAATTATTGAGCCTTATAAGTAATTATGATTCTTTAATATAAAAATGGATAGATTTATGTATGTCTTTATCCTATGATAAATAAAATGTGTGGTTGAAGGAAGCAAGTAGGAGGATGTAGTTTACGGGCCTCCCATGCTAAGTAGGCCACCTCAAGGGTGGAATTGTCTTGGTTCGGACGTTCCTGCTGCTTGGGGGCAAGGGGTGGGTTGTCCTAGTTAGACGCTCATGCTCTTGGGCTTAGATGTGTTGAGTAGTTTACAAGCACCCTTTTTCAAGGCTCCCCTATCAAGCCAAACAATGATTGATTGTTAGGATGGAGTCTCAATCATAAGGAGGATGGATAAAACATGGATAGGAAAAGCAAAATACAAGTATATCCACTAAGGATGCCACTCTGAGGGTGGAATTGTCTTGGTTCGGACATTCCTGCCGCTTGGGGCCAAGGGGTGGGTTGTCTTGGTCAGACGCTCATGCTCTCATGCTTAGATAGATAGCTTAGGGCGGACTTATCTTGCTTCTCATCCAAGTCCTATTATGATTAAAACTTCCACTATGCATTATGGATATGGGTAGTTAGATAGTCTTGGAATAGTTATGTATTTTAAATAGATAAGACATTTATGATGTTTTGATCATTTAAATTACATTTGCAATATTATCTAACATGATTGCAGGACCTAAAGCCAAGATTTATCTTGTTTGAAGCATTTAAGGGGCAAAGTTATAACTCTAACTACATTAAGCTTGTGAATCTAGGACAAGATTTAGGGCAATCCCAAAAGGGGACATTACATTGCAATCTCAATCTTTGGCCAACCTCTCGATATAAAAAGGCTAGTGAACTCCTTCTCACAACTAATCTGCATGAATGTGAAATATCTTTGGGCTTCCTACTATGCCAATGGAGAATTGTTGTGATCTAACTGATTAGAGGTGTTAGCCACTTCCTGTATGACTGTGGCTATAGCCTTCAAACTCCGAATATACCTCTGAATAATACCCATTGAATCTTCCCTCTCTGGTTTGGGGATCTCGATGATTATCCCTTCTAAATCACTAGATTCATCTTCTATAGAAGAAGGGGTTGCAGTCACGAGTAATGTAGGAGTAGCAGCTGCCACCATGGCAACTGATGGGGTGATTGCCAACGACTGTGATGTGGGTGTTGGCTCCACTACCCTTCCCGCTATATGCACTATCTCTATAGGGGTGATCATTTGTGTAGTGGCCAGCAGTGTGATGATAGGTTGCGTACTCTCCCTTGTGGATGGTACAACTTCGGCTACTCTGTAGCCATCTTTGTATCCTGAGGTGAATTCAAGGGACAGAAATCCTGGGAGTTCCAAGCAATTCGAGCCAACTGTCAATCTAGGGTGTCTCTACTAGTGACTTTGCTCTTATGGTTGTTGTTGGTGAGGCTATAGGGGTGGTGGCTTGAGTCTCTTTGGTTGCTACTATCTCCTTGGCTACTACTGCTTGTGCCACTGGAACTAAGGCTTGAGTCTCAACATCAATGGATACTACTTCGGTTGGATGTGTGTCTACATGTGTAGTATTGGTCGTAGATGAGGATGTGGCAAGTTGTAGAATTTCCCTATGCTTAGCCCAATCATGTAATCCACCATCCATATTGCGATATCTGACGCTCAATTAGACCCTGTCAACCTACACTTAATCAAGTCCATGTGGCATTTCCAATCTGCATTAGCCAACATTTGTTTACGCAACCCTCTATTACTTGCATTCCAGATGGTGCCTTTTTCCTTCTAAGTTATGTCTTGCCTACAAATTCTTTTAATTATTGCCTCTTTTTGATTTGGGCCCATTTTTGTTGTAGGTTTGGCTATTGTTGTTCTAGAGAATGGTATCCCAAAAACCCTTTGAAAAATCATATGGCTGAAACGATACAGAGACTGGGCAACCCATATATTCTACCATACTTCTATTAGTATGTTGATTATAAATCATTACCATTGATTTCAAGTAGGGTTCAAAGTCACGTGAATTTGAAAAGGAAATTTGAGCAGCCTTATCTACTTGAGTGTGTTGCAGTGACAGTTTCATTGAATGGTTGTCGACATTGTCTTGCCACCACGCTCTGCACTCACTCCCTGTGAGACTTTCCCAAGTGAGGGAATCGACATTCACGTTTTTGTTCTTTCCTTTGTTTGCTTTCCCCGATCTTGTTGAGATCTTTGGCTTGTACATTGCTCTTTTCCCCTTGCTGCTATCGTTGGCATCCATTTTTCTTGAACTTTGAACTGCATGTACTTTTTCTTGTAGATGAATTGGTTCGATGAATGGTATGGAATACTTAACCTCTACCAACAGTACACTGTCATAGTCTAGGGCGATCCGTACGATGATGTGAATGTTATGCTTGTAACTTCTACGTTTTCTTTGTACTATCCAAGACCAAGTGTGTCATACGATTTGTACTTCAATCCTTGTAAGTCGTACCAACTAAATTAGTGCACATCGTACAGTGTTACAAAGTGCTAGGTGTACGTTGTGTGTCCATTCAGTCCTCCACCATACCGTGTAGGGTGTTGGCTTCCGTACGGCTATGGCAATTTTAAATGCTATCCTCCGTACGACTCTCCTTCATATGGTGTAGGCATGTGAGGTAGGTTGTACATTGTACAGGTTAATTCTCCTCTGTACTATCTGCCTTTCGAACTCCTTCTGTTGTACCGTACCAACAATGACTCGTTGTACCCTACAAGGTTTTGACCGTATGGTTTGTTGGATGGTTTTTTCTCGACATGTTGTGTTATCTTTTTCCCACCATGCAATGCCTTCTTTATGTTGATGGTCATACATGATGCTTGTTCTCCTACCTTTTCTCCTTCGTACTGCATATGGTGTCTGGCGTACAGTCTCCTTATGATTTGTTTTATCTTTTCGCCATTTTTTAATATTTTTTAATTTCACCACCATAATTTTTTTCCTTCGCAGTATTTTTATTTTTTTCAACTTTGCCCCTTATTTTTTGTCTTTTTATAATTCTCAATATTTTGATATATTTATTTTTTTATTTTTCAATAATTCTCGCCTTTTTATTTTTTCTCCAAAATTTTGATTTTTTGCTTTTTCTTGTCCACTCAACCATTTTTTCTATTTTTTGCTTTTTATTCCTTTTATTCTTTTCGCCATCAAATTTTATTTTCTAGCTTTTCCTTTCGTCATGTCTCCTTACCTTCACCTCTAACGCATATTGCCATTTATAGGAGAAGGGAGGTCTTTTATAACACTCTTCTTCACAACATGTTCCAAGATATTCCAAATTAAAAAATTTACCTACAAGAGCGGGTTCCGTACCTTTATAGCTACTATCAGTGTACCGCCCTTCGTACTGTTGATAACATGTAACGTTTTCTCCTTCCACCGTCAACAGACCTGTTGGATTTGGTATCACCCGCCATAGCCCATTCAAGGTCACCAATGGAGGGAGCTTCAGATTATGTTCTCTAGCATATTTGATTACCTCTTCATTGTATCCATCTGTTTGGGTGATGAACATATCTTTTGCCATTATTAAAGCTTTCAAGCACGGTCCTTTTTCTTGATATTCGTCCCGGTCATATTCATCCCAATCATCTTTGTCCAAGTTGTCTTCATTTTGGACTGTTTTTTCCTTTCTTTCCTTCTTAGCTTCTTCATCGAGTTCATAGGACATGTACCCTCTTCTCTCTCCTTCATAGGGTACATAAAATTTCCAGTGGTTCCATACCCTTCTCCACATTGCAGGTGTTTCAAACAGGGCATATGTTAAATGTTTGTGTCCATGGCACCGCAATTCCTTCTACTTTTTTCATGACGAGCCTTTCTTCCACGATTTTTTGATCTCCTCCTAATGTCCATTCTTCCTCTTCCACAAACTAGACTCCAATTATTCCCCAATCCTCTTCTTCCATGATTCCCCTTTCGCTTACTATCCAATCTTCTTTTGTTGCATATCCCAACATATTTATTCCAATTGGTGCTTCCTTTCTTTCCTTGTACAATTTCAGTTTTGATTTGTTGATGGGACCTTGTAGCAGAGTTTCGTCTAACTTTTCGAGTTTAAAGGCTCCCTTCTCACCAACTTCTCTGATTTTAAATGGTCTAAGTTACCTTACCTTGAATTTATTGGGCTTCAATTTGTTACAATCATTATTTGAGAACTAACTATCTAGGCTAGACGTTTGCTCACCAAAGGTGTTAATTGTGCCAATACTTCCTTCTCTTTTGCATCACCTCTATGGCCCATTGTGCTAATACCCTCTTCTCATCCAATTTGTTCAAGTGAAATAGTCGTTCCTTCAAACTCTCTTTGTCGCCTAATTGATTCTCAACAACAATCCTCAGCTCAAACTAGGCACCATGTACTCGGCTAGAACTACAGCTTCCTAACTATACATTAATTGGAATGGTGTGTGGCCTATTGTTGCCTTGTACATTGTATGATAAGCCCATAGTACAACTTGAAGTTTCTCTTCCCAATCAACTTCTTTGATGCTGCACAACTTGTGAATGATCGAGATGAGCACCTTGTTTGTGGATTATACCTTCTCGTTCACTCTTGGGTAGTACAAGCTTGACAAGTTGTGGAAAATTCAAAACTCCGTCCTCATCAAGAGAATGGCATGGTTGACGAAGTGTCCTCCCTTGTCACTCGTAATCTATATCAGGATGTCGTACCTTGTGACTATCTATTCATAGATGAATCTCGTCATACTAACTACAGTGTTGTCTAGCAGTGCCTAAGCCTCTGCCTATTTAGTTAAGTATTATGTGGCAACAACCATGTACCTACATCGATGGAGTTGGTTGACTTTCAACGGACCGATGAAGTCCAATCCCCACTACTCGAAGAGTTCTTGAGGTTGAGATGGGAAGAGCAGTGTATAATCTCTCTTGAGTGGTTTTCCAACTCTCTGGCACATATCGCATCCAACCACCCACTCTCAAGCATCGATGTGCACAATCGGCCATCAAAGACCTGCCAACAAAATTTTTTGTGCTATAACATCTGGCCCCATGTGTCCTCCAGCCAATCCTTCATGTGCTTCCTTAAGCACTCTATGAATATCTTCTTCTATGACGCATCGCCGAAGTACTCGGTCCAACCCCATCTTATATTATAGCCCATTAATAAGTTGGAATGTTTTACTTTTTAGTACTAGTTTTCTTTGTTCCCCCAATGACATCTCCTTTGAAAATGTGGACATAGACAGGTACTCTCTGATGTTCTCGTACCATGGGGGTAGTGCTGCAATTTGGAATAGATGTGCGTCTAGAAAGTCCTCATTTACTCCTAGTGTTTCACTTGATTTTATCCTAGAGAGTTGATAGGCGATGAAATGCCTCTTTCCTAGCCGAACAATGATAGTGAACGTGAACTCTTGTAACAACAAGAGCCATCGACTTACCCTTCCTTGAATTATCAGCCTGTTCATCAGGTACATGAGGGCTTGGTGGTCGATGTAGAATGTGAAGGGAGTCACCAACATGTAATGCCTAAACTTTTGTACAACATAAACCATTCCTAGCGTTTCCCTCTTCATCGTACTATAATTCATTTTTGCATTCAATAGTAGCCAACTAGCAAAGAATACCAAGTGATCTAGCCCTTGCGGTCCCACCTATGCCAATGTTGCTCCTATCGCATAGTTTGATGCATTGACATGCATATGAAATTCTTTACTCCAATCTGGGTACACCAAGATTGGCGAACTCATTAATCATACTTTTAGCACTTTGAAGGCTTCTTGCGCTTCTATCCATGTGAATGGTTGTCCTTTCCTGGTGAGTACATCCAGTGAATAAGAAATATGGGCAAAAATTTTGATGAATCTCTTGTAGTATCAACACGGTCGAGGATAGTGTATAGAAAAGATAATGACAGTGTGCAAAATATATTGAATGAATTAACCGAGGGACAGTAGCAGATGATGCAACAGTTTATGCAAACCCAACAACAGTTAATCATAGTTATTGGTCAGATGTCTCAAGACATGAATTTTCTCAGGGTGAATCGAAATGCTACAGGTGAGGGTAGCACATTTGCAAGTAATGATATCCCACGAGGTGCCAGTACAATTGGGTCACATAGACCTTTCCAACCTATGTTCATACCTAGGGAGGAGGAAGAGACCCCCTAGGAAGAGGAGCAGCCATTGGTGGATGAGGTAACGGCAATTTATGATGAGTATCACACACTTCCTCATGCCATTAGAAATAAAATAACATTAAACTGATACATGTATCAGCGTAAGGATAAAGGGAGAACACAATAGGAGTAGAACCTTGAGGCCCACATAAGGAGTATCAACATGCCTTGAGTAAACTCACTCTTCATAACTTCGATGGCAGTGGGAAAAGCACGACACGTGCTTGGATACACAAGTTGGACACATTCTTAACTCTCAAACCCATGCCAGAAGCAGAAGCAATTAAATTTGCAACATTTCTTCTCGAGGGACCTGCATACGATTGGTGGCATCATGGTTTAGTGACACAAAACCATGCATTAATTCACTCCTATACAGCAAATTAATTCACTCCTATGGTTTGGTGACACAAAACCATGCATTAATTCACTCCTATGATGAATTTAGCAGCAAATTAATAGCTAGATTTGATAGGAAGGATGTTGAGATGTACTTCAGGGAGTTGGCTATGATTAGATAGCACGAGGATGTTGACAGTTACATCAACAAATTTCAGAAGGTGGTTGTTATGGTTCCAAACATGTTAGAGAAGACAGTAGTAGTGTTGTTTACCGAAGGTTTGCATCATAGTTTAAGAGGTTTGGTGGAGGCTTTCAAGCCTAATACTCTCCAAGATGCCATTCAGATGGCACTCAATCTTGAAACTACACATCCTAACCAGAAATTCCAAAAGAAAAGTTTCAAGAGCAGTAAACCATTTCAGACCTGTTGTGACGTTTTTCACACATCGCCCCATTGCAAATGGGGACCCCCTAATTTTGGCTTTGCTTTTGGTTTGTTTTTGCTGTTGTCTCTCTCTCGTTCTGTCTATCTTTCCGGGATGTGCCCGTCTGTGAGCTTAAACAAGTGAAATTTGGCCAAGTCTAAAATTAGGGTTTCACCGTTTCTGGTCAGTCAAAGGTCAAGTAAAGTGAGTAAATTGAAAATTGAACTTAACATTGTTGCCAGCAGGCATCCAGCAGGCTCTCAGCAAGTTTTTATCAGATTCCAAGGTACTTACTATTTTTAGTAAGTATGAAATTCAGGGCAATTTGTCAGCTATTTTGAGATTCCGACAGTCACACGGCATTCAGAGTGTATCAGACTCCTCGCGTGCAAAATTTGAGTGAAAACGGACAACTTACTATTTTTAGCAGTCCAGCTTCCGGGATAAATTTCAGGGTGCAGATGCAGAGATTTTCTTTGCATGTTGGCATATTCCTTCTGGGTTTTTTGAGACCTTCGCGATGATATAACATGCAAGACGAAACGACCACTTTCAGAATTCAGCCTTCCGAGGCTATTTTTAGGGTTTGCATTTCAGGGTTTCTTTTGCATGTCAAGTGATTCCTGATGGTTTTTTCGAGAGCTTCGCGATGGTGTGACATGCAAACGGAGATGCCCACTCAGTAAGGAACTTGCTATTTTTAGCAGGTGTGTTCCGGCAGCCACTTCCCAGCAGTTCAGAATCACGAGCCGATCGCAGTGCCACGGAAACGAAGGGAAACAGAGTTCATTTAATACGCATGCAAAGCAAATTAGGGTTTCTAGCTTCGGAGCCTAAAAATAGGCGTAAAAAGTCAAAATTTTCAAAAACCGGTGTAAACCACCGCGATCAGCGTCCTTCAGGCTATCTGCTGGTGAAATTTCAAGTCGATCGGAGCACTTACTATTTATAGTAAGTCAGATTGGAAACTGGCTAAAAATAGTAAATTGAGTGCATGCATCGGTGTCAGCCAGCAGGTCACGTGGTGAGGAGCGCCTCATTCAAATTTCAAGTCAATCGGAGCAATGGAGCTATCAGAAACATGAGGTTACTATTTATAGTAAATCACCACCAAAAATGGGCTAAAAATAGCAGGTCAGCTAAAAATGGCAGTGTCAACAGGACAACAAGATCGTGAGGATGCAGTGTGCAAAATTTCAAGTCGTTTCGAGCTTCAAAAATGCAAAATCAGAGAACTTACTATAAATAGCAGGGCATGGATAAGCTAGCAGAAGAAGGTAAAAACGTCTAAGTCTGAGTTTCATCCAGCAAACACCTCCAAATGCGCCATGCTTGCCTTCAAGATGATCAAAAATATTCTATGAAATGAGTTCATCCTCCTGCCACCCCAAAATGCGCCCAAGTTGGTGAAGTGGAAGCATGAAAATTTTCTAAGGCAAGCTTCATCCTGCTTCCTAGGCAAAATGCGCCTTGATGACATGGAATAAAATCTAAGTGATTAGCTTCATCCTGCACACATAGCAAAATCCGCCCAGCCCAAAGAATGTAGCATGTTCAAAAAAAAATTCTAAGTATAAAAAATCCACCTCCACTGGCAAAATGCGCCCAAGGAGAGAAAAAGTCAAAGAGTCAAAGGAGTTTTATCCTCCTCCCATGCCAAAATGCGCCCAAGGAAAAGTTGGTGCAAGATATTTGAAAAAAAAAATTCTAAGTCTGAAATGTTTCATCCACCTCCCTATGCTAAATGCGCCCAAAAACAAATGGGTCAAAGGAGTCAAACGTTTTCATCCTGCATGAGGGGTAAAATGCGCCCAAAAGCATGCATGTCAAGACAAAAGCAAGGAAGCTGAAAAGTCACATGAAGGCATTTGAAAAGTTTATCCTCCATCAAGGCTGAAATGCGCCCAAGTTAGGAGGGTAAAAGTAAGTGAAGGTGGTAAGTGAGGTGAAAGGTGATTAAGGCGTGGTGAGAGCTTGGTAAATGCTAGGCGTTTTTCTTCTTCAAGCCTCAAATGCGCCTAAAGTGTCAAGAGTTGAAAATATTTTTTTCTAAGGCGTGGTAAAGTGAATATTCTTCTTGAAGTGTCATATGCGCCCAAAGTAATATGTGTTAGAAAAAATTTTCTAAGGCGCATGAGGTGGTGAAACAAAATGCTAGGCATAGTTTTAATTTTCTCCAAGTATGCTATGGGTGAAGAATGAGATATAAGACAAGGTGATGAAGATTTTTCATAAGACGTTGAAATTTTCAAAATGAATAAATTTTTCCTAAGGCATTGAAGATGTTGGAGGGTGAAATATGCTAAGCGCCCTCGCGAAGATGTTCTAAGTAAGGTTGGTGACTTTCTCGCAGGCAAGGAAGAGCAAGATCGACCAAAATTTTCTAAGGCAAATTTTCAAAGTGCAAGATGATTTGAAAATTTTCTAAGGCACAAATATTTTCTCCCTTAGAAAAATGCCTAAGTCTGATGAAGTGATGAATTTCCCTGAAGTCCGAGTGAAGTTGTCGGAGGTGAAGTCAGTGGATGCCAGCTCCGTAGGGTCGATAAAAAATTTCCAAGTCAGAGAAACAAGAATCATCTGCAGGATCGATTGAAATGAAATAAATTGTTGAAAATTATTTTTCCAAGGTTCAAAATTCCAGAAAATTAAATGAACCCGTTCGTTGGGTACCCATGGGTTTGATGCGTTCTAGAAGAAATTTTCTTCTGGGTATCGAAGATTATCGATGAGGAGGGGATTTTAAGGTCTTCCACAGCTTGTTGAGGATTCTGGGATGAAGATTTTTGATGGGCACCAGGTTGATGAATTTTCCTAAGGGAAAATTTTAAAATTTTCTAAGGCAAGTGTGAAGAAAATGTGTTCTCAAGGTAAGATCCTCCAGACGATGAATTTGAAAGGAACTGCCTAGGTGAATTTGCTCAAGCTCTTCGTGAAGATAGTTTTCTTGAGCCAGAGGTGAATAAAATCAAGGCTGTCGAGGCTCCAGCAGGTGAAATGAATCTCTCAAAGATGATACGCCCTTGAAGACGATGGATTGAAAATTTGGCTAAGGCATGAAGAATTTGAACGTGAAGGCGATGAACACGCGAAAATCAGGTAAGTTAAGATTACATTATGAAGTGTTCTAATGCTCTTCTCCTCGCTTGTTTTGTAGGAGGAATGTCGAGGCCAGAGCACGATGACTGGAAGTGGTGAAGCGCGATGATATTACAACCTTCGGAGGAAGATAAAGTTATAAGTTTCACATGAAGGAAGAAAAAGTTGCAAGAAAATGGCTAAGTGTTGAAGAAACATTTTCAAGGCTCAAGATGAAAAGAAGAATGAAGACCCTCAAGTGGAAGAAGTCAAAGAGCAACGCCAAGAAAGAAGATCAAGAATAGTGTGAACGCATCTACAAACGGAATCTTCTAGAAGGATGATGGTGGACATTATGGCTCATTTATTACCCCACTCTCTTTTGTGGCGGTTTTTAGGGCAAATCTTGTTTAGGGCTGAGGTGGCACGATCTGGGCCATCCAGCCAATTGTAATCTGAGTCGTCCGTTGGACTGGGCCATCTATAAAAGGGGGAGTCCCCCTCATTTGTAATTCAATAGACAGTAGAATTAGAGTAGAAGTCGGAGTAGAGAGACAACTAGGTGATAGCTTAGGAGTAACTTAGTATAGATTGGTAGTGTAGTTTGAAGAAGAGGGAAAGTTTTCCCTTTGAAAACTTTGTAAGAAATTGTTGTGAACACTCTCTCAATAAAAGAGTTTTTCATTGATGGTGAACTTCATCTTTGTTGTGAGTAGCTAGCAAGGTTTCTTCGTCCTTCTGATTCAAGTAGTGACTTAAAGTAGAATAAGTTTCATTTCATGCAAGTAGAAGATAGTAATTGTGGAATGTGGTGTTTGGTTTAAGCAACTTCGTCTATCCATACCACTAGTGTATTTGCTGATGGTGAATACGCCTTGTGTGGTCAACTGGAATATCATGCACTTAACTTCAATCACAGTTTGAATGATGGTATGCGTCGTTGTGATGGTATCTTCGTGTCAAGTGGTGGTTTGAATATCTTTAGTCATCTCCCTTGAAGATTGCACTGACTCCGTGGAAGCTGTCCGATGTGAGGCAAAGCAAAGTTTGGTAGAAGTTTGCTGAAGTTGAGCTCCACATCCCACGCCTTAGAGTAGATTTAGATTCTCTTAACCCTACCCCATTTCAATTCAGTACTTTCTGGTTAGAATAAGAAACCCGAACTTCATAGACAGATCTTTCGAACATTTGAATTCCTTTCTCCGCTGCCGAACAATTCCGTAAGTCCCCTTGAAATACCAGCAAATCACATCGAGCCAAACTGAGCCTATTCGCACTGAAGGAACCTTGGAGTTGAACGTGCGAACTTTCTTGCAATCTTAGCGCACAGAATACTTTGATCAAGAGAGAATAGGGAAGCCGTTGGCAACTTTATTCTGCGTTGGTGCGGTCACGAAAAACACATCAACAAGACCTCCAATCAGCCTAAGACCATTCCACCCAAGTTGGATTTTGAGTCGAGGAATGAGCTACGTAGGAAGAAATTATGTTTCTCCTGCAAGGAATAGTGGGAGCCCGATCACAAGTGCCTTGGGAAAGGCAAAGCTCATTATATAGAGGTCACTTCTATGTAATAACCACAACTTTTTTTTTAATTTTTTTTAAACTTATTAGCATCAATGTAATGTCCCGTTTTTAAATTACACAGAGAAATATAATATTATTTTAATTATTTAATATTTTCCTTCAAATGCCAATTCAAAAGGAAATATTGTTAATTAAATAATATTATATTTAAGGTGACTTATTAACTGTAAATTTAAAAATAAATCGCAATTTTAAAAGAAAACGAAATTTGAAGTCACAGAAGGCCAAGAGACAAGGCAAAGAAATAGAAGTTTTGAGGAGAGCTGATGGCAGGAGTTTTTTGGTGTTATTGTGATTTTGGAAAGCTTGGCTTTCTCGAAATTTGAGGACGGAAAAATCCTCGAATTCAACGAATTGGACGAAAACCCAAATTCGTTCTTGGTGAATTCGCTGCAAGATTCACATAGAGCTTAATTTTGCAGAAAACTGAAGAACAGGTTCAATATTCTAGTTTGGCATTAAAGATGAAAGTTCTTGGAGGATATTTCTGAGTTGTGAAAATAATGTGGGCCTGATTTTATTCAGTCGTAATCTTTTTGTTCTGTTTGAGAATTAGTGGAAGTTATGTGTATTCGAATATATTCTCAGAAAGGAATTTGTGCATAATCTCTTTACTCTCTGCACTGTGTAATTGCGGGTAATTGGGTTGTCGATGCCAAATCTAATGGTGACAAGAATTTGGAGAATTGTGGAATATAGTTTGCAGTGTAAGAGTATATCCTCATCGTCTTGAACTTGCAAGAGAAATTGAAATTGTGTGATTTTCGGGAGCTGTCAAAAAAGAGGATACTTTGCCTTGAATTAATTGAGGGGTTTGGAGATGTGGATATTGGAACCGAGAAAACATATCAAATAGCATGGTCCTGCCGCCAACAAAGAAATCAAGAAGGCTCGGAGTAAATAGGCGGTTGAATGAGGAACAGAGAGTCGTTCTTTGGTCATCTTCCGCCATCCTTTAATTCTTTGTTTTGCTGTCCCTTAATGGAGTACATTTCTAAAGTTGCCAAGAAGTTAGGAAATTTCAAAGAGATTTGGATTATATTTGTATTGTTGTGACATTCTGAAGAAGCCGTCTCTTATATTATTGGCATTAATATAGAAAAGCTTGGGAATGACCTTGTATGCATTTGGAGAATAAGTCGATATGGAGTTGAGTGCTAGTTTGTGTCACGCCAGCCCTTGGAGACGTATTAAAATCAACAAAGACGTGAGTTCAAGATGTCGAAGGAGTAGAAACTAAGTGCCGCTGCAACAAGAAGACAAAGGGTCGAAGGCAAGCAGACTATTGAATATTTGTTGTATATTGAATGAAGCACGATAATATATGGTATTCGCATTCTTCAAAGTAACTGCCGCTTGTTGTGACCTTTTCACACATCGCCCCATCGCAAATGGGGACCCCCTAATTTTTGCTTTATTCAGGTCTTTTGGCTTGATTTTAGCTTATTTTCCTGTTGTCTCTCTCTTGTTCTGTCTGTCTTTCTAGGGATGTGCCCGCCTGGATTGAAATTTTGGCTAAGTCTGAGAATTAGGGTTTGATTCCTTCACATCAGTTTGAGGTCAAATCAAGTTTGGCTATTGAAATTTGAGATTAACAATGTTGTCAGATGGCTTCCAGCAAATCCCCAACAGAATTTCAATGAATTTCGGCAACTTGCTATTTTTAGTAAATGCCAATTTGAGACCTATTTTTCTCGGGATTTTCAGATTCTGACAACTTCACTACACTTAGAATATTGTGAGCTATCTGCCTGCAAATTTTGAGCTGAAACGGACAACTTACTATTTTTAGCACTCCTGCCTTCGAAGGCCATTTTTAGGGTTTGCATGCGAAATTCTTCAATGCATGTCTGGAGATTCTTTCTAGGTTTTCTAAGACCTACGCAGTGATATAACATGCAAAACGAGATGATGACTTTCAATGATTTGGGCTTCAGAGGCTATTTTTAGGGTTTGCATGCGAGATTTCTCAACGCATGTCTGCATAATCTTTCTAGGTTTTCCGAGAGCTTCGCAACAAGGTAACATGCAAGCATAGTTGATCACTTTTCTGAAACTTGCTATTTTTAGCCAGTGCTCGCATGTTGGTCATTTTTCTAGGTTTTTTTGGGTTTTACAAGATCTCTTGGGCAGTGTAACATGCAGACTCATCCGACAGCTGGTTGATCACTTTTTCAACCACTTACTATTTTTAGCAGGTTCACTTCGGCAGTTGCCCAGCACTTCAAAATGACGAACCCGATGACATGCAACAAAAACGGAGTTAAACGGAGCTCATCTAAAGCACATGCAAGACGAATTAGGGTTTCCGGCTTCGGGACCCAAAATGAGGGGTAAAATGCCGAAATTTCCAAAAACCAAGGTATCCCATCACGATCAGTATCTTTCAAGTTCTCCAATGGTAAAATTTGAAGGCAATTGGAGCACTTACTATTTATAGTAAGGCGTTCCAAAAACAAGCTATAAATAGTAAATCAGCAGCAAAAGCCAGTGTGAACGGGCAAGTCTACCGAGGAGGGTCACAGCATTCAAATTTCAAGTCAAACGGAGTTTGGGAAGTGGTGAAACTGAGCAGTTACTATAAGTAGTAAAACACCTTCAGAAACATGTTATAAATAGCAAGTCAATACGGGATGGCAGTGTAAACAGATCAACTTGATCATGAAGATTCTATGGCGCGAATTTCAAATCAAACAAAGCTACAGAGGTTCGAAAATCAAGCACTTACTATTTTTAGCAGGCCTGTGCAAAGGAATTAGGGTTTCCTAAAATCTAGGGCGAAACACGACAGTTACACAAATGCAGCATCCAGCCACAATCGACATCCTTCAAGAAATCAGCACGCAAAGTTTGAGCACATTCTGAGCAATTACTATTTTTAGTAAGTTGCTAAAAATAGCAGGTATAGGCAGGCACCAGGCGCCAGTAGCTCAATCACATCACGAGGTTCGAGATAAAGTAAAAATCAAGCTTTTAGAGCTAGAAATCAGCTTGAAATGCAAAAATTGAGGAACTTTCTAAAAATAGAAGGCTAGGGCAAGCTGAGGGAAACGTGAACAAACCACTTCAAATCGAACGAAAGCTTTTGAAATTCATCTAAGTCTGATAAAATGGAAGCTCCGGCATCAAAATGCGCCCTTGAAGTTGAAGATTGCTAAAAAAATTCTAAATCCTCAAGATTTGAAGCTTGACACTCAAAATGCGCTCAAGCTTGAAGAGATATGCCTTGAAATTTGTCTAAGTCTGCTAAATTGGAAGTAGAGGACCCCAGATGCTCCTTAACTTGAGGAAGGAGGCTTGAAATTCTAGTAAGGCATTGAAATCAAAAGCTCAGACCTCCAAATGCACCCTTGCAAGCTTGAAGGGAGTTCAGAATTCTTAAGTATGATAAAATGAAAGCTCCTACCCTCATATGCGCCCTAGCAACATGATGGAGCTTGAAACTTTCTAAGTGTTGTAAATTGAAAGCTTGACACCTTCCCTTGCAAGCTTGAAGGGAGTTGAGAATTCTTAAGTATGATAAAATGAAAGCTCCTACCCTCATATGCGCCCTAGCAACATGAAATGTTCCAAGCCAACTTTTTTTATTTTTCACAATTTCAAATTACAAGCAGTGCACCCGTTAAGGTTAGATGGATAACCCAAAACGTGCAAGGAAGCAACTCTAACCAGAATGGCGCCGATGATGGCGAGCATTGGTCAGAGGATCTTCTACTCTAAATACAGAAAGGAACTCAACGTCAAGTATGTGCTACCCAATCCAATGTGGAGTGAGGGGCGACCATATGACGGAGTGAATACAGAAAGCAAAGCTTGAAAGGAACTACTGAAAGTTGAAACACTCAACACCCAGAATGTGCTTGCTGACCCAGAGTGGGTAAGTAGCGACCATAGGGCAGAGATGGGTTACATACAATATCAAATGCTGAAAGAAAGAACACTACAATCTGATAAGCAAGAATCTAAAGGCTGTCAGTACTACTGCCAGCATACAATTTGAAAGATCATAACTTGCTATCAATTACAAATCAGCATATGAGAAGTTTGCAATAATATTAATAAGATCTTTTGTTGAGAAATGAAACTGAAAATGAAGATATTAATCAACAGATCCAACCTTGTTTCAAGCTTGACCATCCACGATGAAATATCCGCAAAGACTTTAAGATCCTTTCACACCCGTCCAAGAACAAGATGCAGATTTCTTCAATCTGTGTGACAGACCTGTATTTTCATCATAAAAACCAGCACGTAGATGTTTCTTGAAAAACTCGGATCTCTCTCAAAACTCACTCAATTAACCTAACACTGAATGCAGAGCACAAGGATGAAGGAGGCGCTGAAACTAGGAACAAGAAACCAGACTAATATGCAGACTTTATTTATTGGCATGAACTCCAATACAGTAGAAAAGGTACGGCCCAGCTGACAGGGGCGATTCCCTTTTAAAAATCAAATTCTTCACTATAAAATCTAAAAACTTGCAAACATGGGCGCTTGGCCAATAAGGGAAGAATGAGACAATACCCACAACCTAATTTTTTGTCTTTTTTTGAATTACAAATAAAAAGGCGGATCTGCTGTAGTAAACATGCAAGTCTAGAACATGGCTAATATGCAGAAACAGAAATCTAAGATTCAAAATGCAGATTACAATGCACAATATTCAATGACCTCTCAAAACTAAACTAAATTCACCACTAGATGTTGTCTTGCAAACACGAAGCGATGCCCAAGCTAGGAGGCCTTCATTCCTCGAAGCGAATCCAGAGCCAATCCGGCAGCATAACAGTATAGTAGACCAAAGATCCAGAAATGAAGCTCAAGGCCTTCCTTTTATAATTTTCCAGTTGACTTCACTTAACCCTAAAATCACTTTCAAGCCAAAACCCTAATCTCCTCAAAGATGGCGCACTTTCTCCTTCAAGGATCAATATGTGATATTTTAATTAAATGCCATGCTTTGATAAATGCGCCCAACATAAGCTTGCTTTGACTTAGTAATAATTAAAATATTCCTTAATGAGGGTGCCACCCTCAAAAGACCACCTTTTTAAAACAACATTAAGTCAATCAACTAGGCCAAGGGTCAACGTCAAAATATAATATTTAAACGTGACTTTAAATTAAATGACTTGACTTATTTCTCCGAAAGTGCCCTGAAGCCAATACTGAGCAAGTCAACTGACCAAACTGAAGCAGGAAGTCAACCAAGCTGAACCCAACTGGAAAGCTGCCAAAAATAGAATTTACTAAAAATAGTAAATTCCAGAAAGTGCTCTGAATGCCGAGATGAACATACCACTGCGAAGCTCTCTGAAAACCCAGAAAGAATCCGCCATTGAATCCATCATCTCTGAGCAATGACCTCCTCAAAAATAGGAAACCCTAATTTTACCTTCCGACTAGCCTTCGGGTTTCCAAAAAAAGGCCAATGGTCACATGATCGATCAAGTTTGAGAAGGGGACATTACACAACATGATGGAGCTTGAAACTTTCTAAGTGTTGTAAATTGAAAGCTTGACACCTTGTATGCGTGCAAGAGGTTGAGGCAATAAAATTTTCAAAGGCAAGCAAACTTGAAGTAGCTACCAGCAAATGCGCCTTAACCCAAGAGGAAGTCAATGAAATTTCTAAGGCATAAAAACTGAAAGCTTACTATCCCAAATGCACCTTTGATTTGGAGAAGAAATTCGAAATCTTCTAAGTATTGAAAGTTGGAAACAAGACCCCTTGAATATGCCCAAGGAGCTGAGAGATTTAGAAAAGTTTCTAAGGCATTTAAAATTTGAAGGAAGCACCCCTATATGTGAAATATTCGGAGCCAATTTTTTTTTTATTTTTCAATTATCAGATTACAACATTACAATCAAGTACCCATTAAGGTTAGAAGATAAACCCAAACGTACTGAAACAACTCTAACCAGTATGGCGCCGATGATGACGAGCATTGGTCAGAGGATCTTCTACTCTAAATGCTGGAAAGGGAACTCGACGTCAAGTATGTGCTACCCAATCCAATGCGGAGTGAGGGGCGACCATATGACGGAGTGATTACAATAACAATGCTTGAAAGAGAAATGCTGAAAGCTTAAACTACTCAACACCCAGAATGTGCTTGCTAACCCAGAGTGGGAAAGTAGCTACCATAGGGCGGATGTAAATTAACTACAATATCAAATGCTGAGAGTAAGAAGACTATTACAATCTGATAAAGAATGAATCTAATGGCTGTCAGTACTACTGCCAGCTTACAAAATGAGAGATGATATCTTGCTACAAATGAAAATCAGCATATAACAGATTTGCAACAATATTAATGAATTCATTGCTGATAAGTGAAGCTAAAAAGTGAAGAACAACAATAGATCCAACCTCTTTTCCACTTGGACCATTCCCGATGATGTCTCCGCAATAACCTTTGAGAACTTTCCACACCCGTTCACGAACAGAAATGCCGATTACTTCAATCTGTGTGACAGTCCTGTTTTTTCATCATAAAACCAGCAACATAGATATATCTTGAAAAACTCGGATCTCTCTCAAAAATCACTCAAATAACCCAATACTGAATGCAAAGCACAAGGATGAAGGAGGTGCTCAAACTAGGAACAAGAAACCAGCCTAAAATGCAAGCTTTATTTATTGGCTCGAATTCCAAGACAGTAGAAAAGGTACGGCCCAGCTGACAGGGGCGATTTCCTTTTAAAAATCAAGATCTTCACTATAAAATCTAAAAACTTGCAAACATGGGCACCTAGCCAATAAGGAAAGAATGAAACAATACCTACAATGAATTTTTCTGTTTTTTGGGATTTATGACTAAAACATCAAATCTGCTAAAGCAAGAATGCAAAATCAGCAACCTATAATATGCAACAGCTGAACCTACTTAGACAAATGCTGATTACAAAGCACTAATTCCAATGAACTCACAACTAGACTAAAATCACCACTAGTCGTTGTCTTACAAACGAGAAGCGATGCCCGAGCTAGGAGGCCTTCATTCCTCAAAGCGAACCCAGAGCCAATTTGGCAGCATAACAGTATAGTAGACCAAAGATGTGAAATGATGCTCAAAGCCTCCCTTTTATAATTTTCCAGTTGACTTCTCGAAACCCTAAAATCCACTTTTCAATTCAAAACCCTAATCTCCTCAAAGATGGCGTCCCACTTTTCCAAGCCTTTGTCTTTTAATAACATTTTAATCTTTCATGAAAAAGGCGTCCATTTTGATCTTAATAATAAACTTCATAAAATAAATAATTAATCCTCTTAATGAAGCGCCACCCTTAAGGAACACCTTTTAAAAAGACTTGAAGTGATTAAGCTAGGCTAAGGGGGGGTCAATGTTAAATTATAACATTAAAACGTGACCTTTAATTAAATATATCAACTTATCTCTCCAATTATCCCCTGAAGCCAATAATGACCACGTCAACTGACCAAACTGAAGCAGGAAGTCAACCAAGCCGAACCCAACTGAAAAGCTGCCAAAAATATGCTCTGAATGCCGAGATGAACATACCACTGCGAAGCTCTCTGAAAACCCAGAAAGAATCCGCCATTGAATCCGCCAACTCTGAGCAAAGACCTCCTCAAAAATAGGAAACCCTAATTTTACCTTCCGACTAGCCTCCGGGTTTCCAGAAAAAGGCCAACGGTCACTGAGAAGATCAGGATTGAGAAGGGGACATTACAATATGCGCCTAAGAGTTGAGGTGGAAGTTTGATATTTTCTAAGTGTTCAAAGCTTGAAGTAGTTACCTCTATATGCGCCCAGCTTAAGAAAGGGTGGTTAAAATTAAAAGTTTCTAAGGCATGAAGATTGGAAGTGCACCCCATGGATTTGCGCCCAGCAAAGAGGATGAGTTGAAGATTTTTTCAAGTGTGAGAAAATAGAGGCTCCCCCTATGAAATGCGCCCAAGATTGGGAAGGTGGCCTGAAAATATTCTAAGTGTTTCAAAATGGAAGATGACCCTCCAATATGCGCCCAAGTTACGGAGAAGGTGAGTTGGAAATGTCTATGGCATACAAAGTGGAAGCTTGACCAAGTAAATGCGCCCAGCAAGGAGATGACTTAGAAAAATTTCTAAGTCTTGGAGAAATGGAAGCAGGAGGTCCTAAATGCGCTCAAGGTAATGTGAAGTAAAGAAGTTTTCTAAGTGTTATAAAATGGAAGTTCAAGGCTTAAAAGGCGCCCAAGAGGGAAAAATGATGAAGGAATTTCTCTAAGGCAAGGAAATTGGAAGTGCAGAGGGCTAAATGCGCCCAACTTGAGCAAGTGATTGGAAAATATTCAAGTATGGCAAAGTGAAAGTGAAGAGGGTCAAATGCGCCTAAGTTGAAGAGGTTGATTAGAGAAATACGCCTAAACTTGAGAAAGGTGATGAAGTTCAAAATGCACCCAGCTAGCAGGAGGATGAATTTGAAATTTTCCTAAGTGTCAAAAGAGAAGAAGCACGCCCAGAGAAATAAGATGAACTTTGATGATGAAATTTTTTCTAAGGCATAAAATTCCACCTTCCTCTAGAGGAAAATACGCCCAAGTTGATGGAGGAGATAAAATTTTCAGAGGCATGAATAAAATTGGCGAGAAGAAGTTAGAAGGTGCCAGCTTCACGAAGATGATAAAGTTTTCAAGCCCAAGCAAGAAAATACGCCTAGAGATGAACACGAAGAATAAAATTGTTGGCAAAAGATTTTCTAAGGTTTGAAATTCAAAAAATTAAATGAACCCCTTCGTTCATGGACACATGAATTTGATGCTTTCTGAAGGAAATTTTCTTCTGGGTACTGGACATCTTCAATGAAGAATTGATTTTAAAGTCTTCCACAGCTCGTCAAGGATTTCAGGATGAGGATTTTCCATGGGCACTTGATTGATGAATTTTCTAAGGGGAAAATTTAAAAAATTTCTAAGGCAAGGAATAAATGATGTTTTTGAAGATAAAATGCCTTGGATAGTGAATTTGAAGTTGACTGCTTAGGTGAATTTGAAGTTGACTGCTAAGAAGGTGGTCATCCTCAAGCACTTCGGAGTTGAAAAAACGACAACAAGGGAAAATTATCATCCAGTAGAGGAAAGAGGTTGCAGTCTTGAAATTTCAGATTGAGAACATGCCTACTATATCAAATTCAAGAGGATTGAAGTTGTGATGATCAGATTGATCAAGTTTGCAGTCAAGAAGAAGAACAGGAGTAGTGGGAACGTGTCTCTGGACTAGAATCTTCTAGAGGGATGATGGACATTAATGGCTCATTTATTACCCCACTCCTCTTGGTGGCAGTATTTAGGGTGAATCTTGTTTAGGGCTGAGGTGGCACAATCTGGGCCATCCAGCCGATTGTAATCTGAGTCGTCCGTTGGACTTGGCCAGCTATATAAAGGGGCATCCCCCCTCATTTGTACCTCATTAGAATAGACATTAGATCAGAGATTAGAATAGAGAGACAGCTAGGTGATAGCTTAGAGATAGCTTAGTATAGATTGGTAGGATAGTTTGAAGAAGAAGGAAAGTTTTTCCTTTGAAAACTTTGTAAGAAATTGTTGTGAACACTCTCTCAATAAAAAGAGTTTTCATTGATGATGATCTCGTCTTTTGTTGTGAGTAGCTAGCGAGGTTTCTTCGTCCTTCTACTTCAAGTAGGATTTTAGAGTAAAGTAAATAGATTTTGTTTCATGCAAGTGGTAGTAGTTAGTAACTGTGGAATGTGGTCTTCAATTTGAACAAACTTTGTCTATCCATACCACTAGTGGGCTCGCTGATGGTGAGTTCGCCTTGCATGGTCAACTGGAAACTTGTGGACTTAACTTCGATTACGATCTTCATGTTGGTATGTGTCGTTGTGACGGTGTTTTCATTTTTGAATTGTAATCTGAATATCTTTAGTTACTCCCCTTGAAGATTGCACCAGTTCTGTGGAAGCTGTCCGAAGTGAGGCAAAGCAGAGCCTGGTTGAAGTCTGCGAGAATTGATCATCATGTCCCACACCTTAGAGTAGATTAGAGCTTTCTAAACCTTGCACCCATTTTAAATTCAGTACTTTTTGGTTAGTATAGGAAACCCGTGCTTCGTTGATAAATCTGTCAAACTGTAAAAATCCCTTTCTCTACTGTTGAACAATTTTGTAAGTCCCCTTGAAATACCAACAAATCACATCGAGCCAACTAAGACTATCCACTACATGAAGGAACCTTGGAGTTGAATGCATGATCTTTCTAGCAATCTTAGCATGCAGGAGATTTTGTTCAAGAGAGGATAGAGTCGCCATTGGTAACTTTATTCTACGTTGGTGTGGTCACAAAAAACACATCGCCGCTTAACTCAATTTACAAAATAATATTGGTGCCACTTCTTAGTAAGGGAAATTGAATCAATTGATCAGGGGCAATACCTTTGAATTCTCAATTACTATCAGATAATAGCATTCCCAATGGCATAATCTTGTCATGGTGCTTATCAAGGATATCGTGAGCATGAGATTGAAGTAGGAGACGTGGCTGACTGAAGTCGGAATTATTGAGAGATTGAACTATGGCCATGGCGTTAAAAGGAAGTCAGGCTTATAGAGTCTATGAGGTGAAATCACGAAGTTGCTTGGACTCTTATCTGCCGGCACGTTATGAGATGAATCACGGCCCAAATGCCTATCGAAGGAGACAACAGAGTTATTGCTGATAGGAGTTGTTAAAATACCATCGGGAGTTGTCTTTTCTTGTAAGTCCAAGAGTGTTGACTCAGCACTACTTCAGGATTCCCAAGCTTTATAGTGGATAACGTGGAGGTGTATTGGAGGCGTAGCATACAGGCAGCAAATGCTGATGATATTTAATATTTGTATATGGACTGCACAATTTAAGGCAAGATGTTGGTGTGATTTTTATCAGGTCAGGGATACAATAAAGTTATGTAATTAATGTGCCAAAATATTAGGAAATACATTTGCAGTTCATTTATGCATATCTCTATATGTTGTTTATGGTGGTAATTATTATGCTCTAATCAGTAACCTGTTGTTAATCTAAAATGAGAAAATGTATTCTTCAAGTGAATTATTGTAGATTCATTACTGAGTGATTCTATGGCATGAATAGTATTTTGAATTCAATGACACAATTTAGAGCAGCAAACTGTCAACTGTTTGACGAAATGTCTGACAGTAGAATGGGCAAAGATTGAAAAAATTATTGGCCAAATAGGGTAGCTCACTACAATCAAAACATAAGCAATAATAATCAACTAAATCAATTTCCTTCCACTTTTTGATCACCCAATTCCTAGTGTGGGCAAGGTGAGAGCATACAGTGGCAAGGATTACATTATACTACTTATGAAAGTAACCACTTGTTCAATGGGGTGAGTAGGGCACATCCACTTATCTAGTGTGTAGGCTAATACAATAATGAAAGTAAATCAGCTCTTCCGCCTTTCAGCGGTGAGCACAATGCCAAGAACCACTTATTCAATGGGGTGAGTACAATGCAACCACTTATTCAGTGGGATAGAAAATGATACCACTTATTCAATGGGGTAAGAAATGATACCACTTATTTAGTGGGGTAAGTAGCAAATCAAAACAAGAGCTAAGTCACCGATGGTACTAACTACTACCAATCAGTGTTACAATATGAGCTCATTACAATTCAGTACATGAAAATATATGACTTCCGCTTACAAACTTGAGATGAAATGAAGATGAAATTAGCCCACAAATGAACCCCGAATAACTAGAAATCAACACCCAAGTAGAACAATGTGATTATACCTCAATCCGGAAGCACGTGAAGGTCTGAAACAATCTGATAATGAATTGCATCATATTTGATATGAAGGACAACAGGTCTGATACACCAAAACCAGCAAGTATGCAATTGGCACGCCACCCAAGAAGCTCACCAATATGCCAAAGATCACCCCGGAATTGTTTGCAAAGGCCTATAGAGCTCAGGCGCCACCATGAACCCTCAAAACTGCAGGAATGTGGGACAAATCACCCAAGAATCATCACGCCCCCTTCCCAAGCTGGTACAGCCTGCAAATAGGGCGAATTGCTCCTCAAAAATCAAGAACTTCTGCCAACACTTTGCAATCAATCCCTTTCCAGTTGCCTAGTGCAGAGAAATCAAACAGTGCAATACCCAAAAGACATTTCTCAAAACTCCAATCTATAACAACAAAATGAGAGGTATTGCCTATACTTGCACAGGTATGGCCAGCAGCAAAACTCCACAAAAAACAATCTCAAATCACTCTGAAAACTCAACTAAATAGCATATCAAATACTTAACAAACTTCATCACCTCAAAAAACTTCATACTAGAAAGCCATGGAATGAATCTTCACCTTTAGCACCAATGGTGACCCCTGAAATGGAGCCACACCAGTCTAGCTAGGGAATATATTTCAATTCCAAAACTAAAACAGCTCTTGAGGTTATCATCCTAAAAAACTTGCAGAATCTATCACTAAACTGGCAACACTTCGTTATCAAATCTCAACAAATCCAAATGAGCTACCTCACACCTCCTTTTATAGCTTTTGGAGGGAGATATTACAATTTGAAATAATAAAATAATTCATCTTTCAAAACATGCCTTTTTTTTAAATAATAATATTCTCCCTCATGTGCAACGTCCCCCTTTTACAACCTAGGCATCCAACTTGGCGGCATTTTTTACTTTACAAAAAGTTTTAACATTTAAGTCATGAAAATAATAATTTAAACATTACAACTTAAGTGAAATATTAAAATATTTCACCCCAAGTGACGAGAATTTCCGAATCACCTTGAAATCCAATTCTTACTGCATCGATGAGATACGAAGGCACTAGATAAATGAATGAAGTCATTTTGGTGACCTACTAAAAATAGACGTGCTCTCCAAGAAGTTTGGAGAACACCCCGATAGTTCAAAAACATTCCAAAAAGTGTCATTCAAACCAGTATCATCCCCTAAAGTCAATGCCAACAAAGTGTTGAAAACCCGAAATACTGAGAGGGGGGGTTGAAGTATTCCTTTAAACCATTCAAACATTTAAGCATCCAATCCACTTAGCACATTCATCTGCAATAAAGAAAGAAAACATCAACAATATCACATAACACATGAACACCAGGATTTTTTACTTGGAAAACCCAAAGTGGGAAAAACCACAGTGAAGATTAGCTCACAATATATTATAACCGGTTATAGTATATTTAAAGAAGTGCTCACTGCAGGTGGACTCACTGTCCACAAAAAGAAAGAGAGATAGAAGAGATAGTGTGGCTCACATCCTAAATTGAACTGTTACAATTGCGTCTATCATATGCATGAAATACAATTCCAATGAAGCTCAATAAACTGACTTTACACACTTCATCTGATTCAGATCTAACACTCTGCTTTCCTCTGCATTCACATCACATTAATCTTCTACTCAACATTCACAACTTATATTCACATTGCTCTGATATTATTCACATCACATACATGTAGAACATTTGCTACAATTTTTACTTCCATCAAAACACCAAAAAATATTAACATATTTATTTGCTTCAAGCATAACATCAATTAGGTCAACCTAATTAGATGTAACATCAAAATATAACTTGTCAGCTTCAACTCTTTCCATACACACCTTACTCCCAAATTCAAGTCTCAAAATAACTTGAAACAGGTCGGCATGGACCTATAATAGATCCCACATAATACTGCAACACTTATTTAAACTTTGCATACCTTCACACATACTAGGTCGGCACAGCAGAAGACCTAATACCAAAATTCTTCAACTGTGTATCCACATTCAGACACGTGGACCTCAAAATTCAATGCCAACTAGAACTCACTAACTAATGCCATCTATCAACATATCCTCAAAAGCGCAAAGCCAAAAACTTATCCAAGAAGAAGTGCAAACTCTCCTACTCAAATGCACTGTACAAGAAATGACTGTAAACTGCAAGATCGAACTTCTGTTACTTAGATCTCTCAAACCAAAAGCCAAAACGTGATGAAATTCTAGAATCAAATACTTCTAACAAAAAAACAAAATAATGTTAGAAGCACAGAGTGAAATCTTCATTCACGGACCAGTGCGAACCCAAAAACTGGATGCTCTGTTACACAGAATTAACAGAGTTGACACCTAGTCAATTTTCCATTACAACCAACTGTACCGGATCAAACCATCTTGCAAAATATCTTCCATAAACACTCCAAAACCTTTTAGAACCAACCAAAATGATCTGCAATAATCTGCATCACATCAAGATACAATGTTGACATCAATGACAACACTGCAACACATCGTTATATACTTGTGCTTATTTCTCATGCTCATGTTGCCAACAACAACATCAATGACAATCTTTCAACACAAAGAACCCATGAATTGCCGCCACCACATCCTCCAAGAATTTTGGAGTCCCCTTGCCTTACAACTTAGCCTACGAGAACTCTAAAAATAGCCTAATGGTCAAAGAAAAAATTAAGTCTAAGAAGGGGACATTACATTCTGACATTGATGAGGAGGTAGTAGATGCTAGCTTGGAGAGTAACCAGGATGATCAATAGATAGAGCATGTCGAGGGAGCTATAGGAGATGTGACAAATGGCACCATCACTGTCATGTCCCCGTTTTAGCTGACACTGTTTGTCGAGGAGTTAGCCTATAATTTCGATCCTCGTAGGCTGACAGGAGTGTTCAGAGGATCATTTTTGGCAGTTGCTCAGTGTTGGTTAGCTCCAGAATTGCAGTGTGTCAGGTTGGGCCTTCGCAGAATCTTCCAGAGGGCTTTTTCAGAGAACTTTCTATTTTTAGAAAGTTAGGTCAGACGAAAGCTGCTATTTCGGGCAGGGCACCTGGGGCAGTTATTCAGCTCAGATTCGACCCAGTTCAGTAATTGATTGATTTGACGGAGAGATAAGGAGTAATTACTGAGTTATTAAATATTTAATAATTTGACTTTATAATAAAGTCACTTTATTGAAATATTAAAATATTTAATTATTTGGCTTAATTATAAAGTATTTAATTATACTTTATAATATATAATTAAAAATGTGACTTAATGAGTATTTAATGCTCATTAAAAGTGGACGCCAATAATTAATCAATTCTCCTAAGTCAAAAGGTGAAAATTAAATCATTCATTTAAATGATTTATTAAAAGGGAGAATAGGTCGAATTTTTCTTGAAGGCAATATATATTCTTCACAGGCAAAATCGAACTATCATGTTATTATTCAATTTTGTCTACTGGCATCTGAGCTTTGGAGTTTGCAAACCCTAGGGTTTCTGGCAGACGGACGTTTCTGGAGAACGAGAACTCTTCAGAGATCAGGCATACTGAGGCTGTGAGATACCAGCTGAAGATTGCACTTGGTGATTTCATCCAGAAGTCACAGATTGAGCATAATCATTTAATCAGACAGAGATTCATCAGTGTTCAGCAGAGATATTACTTTCCATCAGAGAGGATTTCATCCATTTCCATTCATCTGAGTTTTGGCACGAATTTCAAGAAGCCGTACTTTTCATTAACTGCTGTACAGGCCGTACCAGCAGGGGCCGTACTTTATCATTCCCAGAGAAACGCTTCTCCTTCTCAGCTTCTGGTTTGGGGTTATTGGGCGCCTTGGTCAACTGAGTTTGTGTGTTGGTTTTGGAGCTCAGAGAAGTCTTCATTCATTTTGGCCGTACATTCTTTTACCAGCTGCAGCCGCCATTATTAACCAGGTTTTCTCATTCAATAATCTGTATTTCCTTCATACTCTGCAACTGGCTATTGTAAATCTTCTGGAAGTGAAATATAATGCAACGCCTACCATTAATGATCAAAATCTAGGCTTATATTGATTTCTTGAATTTATTTAGAATTTATTTGCATTCATGAGCAAAATCGCATTTTACATTCTTGCCTGAAAACACACAAAAAATACAAAAGCATCACAAAACTTCAAAAACGACACAAAACAGTTAGGGTTTCATTTTGAGAACCACCAGGGTTCTGACAGTGGTATCAGAGCACAGATCTCCTGCCATCCTGTGCTTTTTCAGCGATTATTCAGAATACAGTGCATTTCTGGGTTGCCTTTTATGAACCAAGACATTATTCAGTATACCAGAGGTGTAGGGACAGGCAAAGACGAAGACTGGACAGGTCCTCCGATTCCAGAAGGTCAGACAATATCAGGAGTGCTTGGTTTTCACAGATCCAGTTCAGACGGTAGTGAAAACAGTGTAGCAACACTAATGGCAGAACGTGAGACGTCCTCAGAGACTCGCAGGGATGCAGGGAAGGCACATGCAGAGGGTGATATCACCGATGAGGAGTTTAGACGGAGACACGACAACATGATGGATATGATGTCGCAGTTGATGGGTACTATCAGGCAGTGTACGCCCACACAGCCTCACTTCATACAGATTGGACAGACGAGCGGGACCACTCCAGTGGATCAGCCATTGGCATCAGCTCCTAGGCAGCCGTCACCGATCTATCAGGAGCGTAGGCCAGGCCAGCCTACTTTCTTACCCAGAGAGACTCCACCACAGACTCCAGGGGCAGAGCATCAGGTGCATCATCAGGACTTCCAGCCACAGAATGGCATGTCGGTGGCAGACTTGACGAGATTTCATGGCGAGTACATGTCTTTAGCGCCTGAGATCCGGCGGGCACTTACGTTTCATGAGTTTATAGATGTCTATAAACCCAGAGGAGGAGGTAGATTTGATCGTAGACCCCCACAGCATCAGCAGCAGCAGCCACAGGTGAATAGAGATTTACAGTATGCTGTGAGCAAGATTACACTGCCGTATTTTGACGGGTCCGAAAAGACATCAGCTAGGTCATGGGTCCAGAAATTGGACAACTATCTGTCACTTAGACCTATGCAGGAGGATGAGGCAATTAAATTTGCCACTTTACATCTGGACGGAGTAGCGCATGATTGGTGGCACCACGGCATGTACACGTTAGGCCATCATGCGGTTAATACCTATCAGGAGTTCACGAGCCGATTGATAGAGAGATTTGATAGGAAGGATCCAGAGTTGTATTTTAGAGAGTTGGCTCAGCTCAGACAGACAGGTAGCCTGGACTCTTACATTGGCGAGTTTCA
The DNA here is from genome assembly GCA_007258455.2 of Sequoia sempervirens. NCBI lineage: Eukaryota > Viridiplantae > Streptophyta > Pinopsida > Cupressales > Cupressaceae > Sequoia > Sequoia sempervirens. The sequence goes on along the minus strand of VDFB02380361.1, from coordinate 47,334 downwards.
GAGAGTTGCAGTCATGGTGACAGGGATTTCGGAGCGGAGACTTATCATACTCTTCGTTGAGGGTTTGACCGAACGCATGAGAGGGTGGGTCAAGGCGTTTGATCCTACTACACTTCAGGAGGCGATGCGGAAGGCAAGGAGTATGGAGCTTGCTGCTCCGAAGAAACAATTTCCGCCTAAAACAAATAACTTGCCTATGGAGGAGAGTCATACACCAGTTGCACAGCCTAAAAGGAAACCAGTTGCAAGAATTGATGATGCAACTCGGGAGGAATGCAGGAAGAAACAACTTTGTTATTGGTGCAAAGCACCCTACAGCAAGGAGCACGATTGTCCTTTGAGACTGAAGGGCAGAGCCAACCGTGCCATGTGGGTTTACTATGATGATGATGAGTCTGATGATTCAGACCAGCAGGTTGTTTCAGAACATGCAGAGGCCGGGAATGCCTCTACGGAGTTTGGGCCCGATGCCAACTTATCCCCGTTGGTATTATCTACTAGTGTACGGGATGACTCATTCAGGTTTAGGGGATCAGTGGAGGGACAGCGATGTATTGCTATGCTCGACACTGGAGCAACACACAATTTCATTGATGAGAGCTTCGTCAGCAGGTGTAGGCTCCAGACAGAGGACTTCGCTAGATTCAGAGTTCGGGTGGCCGATGGATATACACTCACTTGCACTCGACGGATTTGTAATCTCACTCTCATGCTGAATGATTATGAGTTGCAGGCAGACTTTTATGTTGTCAACTTAGGTGGGATGGATTTAGTGTTGGGTATGAGATGGCTTCAGGACATCAGTGTGTTTACCCTCAACTTGCCTAAAATGGAGATGAGATTCGAGGTACAAGGCAAGAAATATGTGTTGAGGGGTATTACAGATGGCAGCCTTCGTTCTATCTCTCTCGTTAGTGGGAAGAGCGAGAAGGTAGAGGAGGATTTTGTGCAGACCAGGCATGGTTATGCTCAGTACCCCGGGGGTTCTGAGGCGGTTGTTTGGGATCAGCCCAGTGGTTTGGTTCCGTTTGTGACCAATCCATTGTTTGAGACAGATGTTATATCTTCATACGACAATCCACTCTTTGAGTTTGATGTGGGTAACCCACCTGATCCTGGTCTTGAGCCGAGTGATGATAGCGTGTGGAATCCTACTAGTGCACTAGGGTTTCAGATTCAGCTCACGGAGGAGTATCACAGTGTGTATATGGTACAGAGTGCATATAGCTTCATGATTAATCCACATGTACACGATTTGTTTCAGGTGCACAGTAGTGGTATGCACGTGCTTGATATGATGGATGATAGTATATCTCGTGCAGTGTTAGGGGGTAAGTGTTGCTTGTCGTTTGACTTGCCTCCTACTGAGTTTCTTGATCCTATGCCGGACCGCACTGAGGTTAATAGGGAATGGTCTCCTATTCTTGCTGATCAGTTGAGGGAGTTACAGGAGTTCGTTGTGGCCAGCAGGAACATTGTCCGGTACTTTCCATGGGATCCAGGTGGTGCAGTGCAGCTGTATTTGCAGAGATTGCTTGAGGACAAGCAATTTCAGGGAGGGCGGACTGTCATGTCCCCGTTTTAGCTGACACTGTTTGTCGAGGAGTTAGCCTATAATTTCGATCCTCGTAGAAGTGAGTGTTCAGAGGATCATTTTTGGCAGCATTGCTCAGTGTTGGTTAGCTCTCGAAGTGCAGGTGTGTCGGGTTGGGCCTTCGCAGAATCTTCGAAGGGCTTTTGAGAACTTTCTATTTTTAGAAAGTTAGGTCAGACGGAAGCTGCTATTTCGGGCAGGGCACAGGGCAGTTATTAGCTCAGATTCGACCCAGTTCAGTAATTGATTGATTTGACGGAGAGATAAGGAGTAATTACGAGTTATTAAATATTTAATAATTTGACTTTATAATAAAGTCACTTTATTGAAATATTAAAATATTTAATTATTTGGCTTAATTATAAAGTATTTAATTATACTTTATAATATATAATTAAAAATGTGACTTAATGAGTATTTAATGCTCATTAAAAGTGGACGCCAATAATTAATCAATTCTCCTAAGTCAAAAGGTGAAAATTAAATCATTCATTTAAATGATTTATTAAAAGGGAGAATAGGTCGAATTTTTCTTGAAGGCAATATATATTCTTCACAGGCAAAATCGAACTATCATGTTATTATTCAATTTTGTCTACTGGCATCTGAGCTTTGGAGTTTGCAAACCCTAGGGTTTCTGGCAGACGGACGTTTCTGGAGAACGAGAACTCTTCAGAGATCAGGCATCTGAGGCTGTGAGATACCAGCTGAAGATTGCACTTGGTGATTTCATCCAGAAGTCACAGATTGAGCATAATCATTTAATCAGACAGAGATTCATCAGTGTTCAGCAGAGATATTACTTTCCATCAGAGAGGATTTCATCCATTTCCATTCATCTGAGTTTTGGCACGAATTTCAAGAAGCCGTACTTTTCATTAACTGTTGTACAGGCCGTACCAGCAGGGGCCGTACTTTATCATTCCCAGAGAAACGCCTCTCCTTCTCAGCTTCTGGTTTGGGGTTATTGGGCGCTTTGGTCAACTGAGTTTGTGCGTTGGTTTTGGAGCTCAGAGAAGTCTTCATTCATTCTGGCCGTACATTCTTTTACCAGCTGCAGCCGCCATTATTAACCAGGTTTTCTCATTCAATAATCTGTATTTCCTTCATACTCTGCAACTGGCTATTGTAAATCTTCTGGAAGTGAAATATAATGCAACGCCTACCATTAATGATCAAAATCTAGGCTTATATTGATTTCTTGAATTTATTTAGAATTTATTTGCATTTATGAGCAAAATCGCATTTCACATTCTTGCCTGAAAACACACAAAAAATACAAAAGCATCACAAAACTTCAAAAACGACACAAAACAGTTAGGGTTTCATTTTGAGAACCACCAGGGTTCTGACAATCACTACACTATCAAGGGTTCCTAAGTACCATTTTTTCAGAGTTAGAGGAGTCCTGAAAGGACAACGGGTCACTTGTTTAGTTGACAGTGGATCGACTCACAATTTTATTGATGAGAGTTTGGTGGTTAAGAGGGGATTACATGTTCAAGACTTCCCAGGTTTTAGTGTCATGGTATCTAATGGACTTAAGATGACCTGTACCAAGAAGGTTTCTCAATTGAGCATCCAATTGGGGGATTACACAATGATAGATTATTTCTACCTGGTTGGGATTGGAGATACAAATGTTGTTCTAGGAGTTCAATGGTTGTTGCACTCACTAGGTAAATATAGCCAAGACTTTCAGAAGATGGAGTTGGAATTTATGGCAGGTAGTAGGACAGTAGTGTTGAGGGCTTTGGCGAATGGTGTGCCAAAGGTAGTGACAGCGAAGAGGATGAAGACATTGTTCAAGCATAGTGAGGTTGCATGGGCAGCCCAATGTTTCGTGTCTTCCAAGTCTTCTTCCAATAACAACATGCATCATCATGTGGATAGTCAACCCATTCTAGATAAGCACAGTGTTGTGTCGGGAGATATCCATCCAAGTAGACCTCCTGATCGTGGGTTCGAGCATGTGATTGAATTGGAGGGGGGTGCCAACCTCGTAATCACCACTTTGTATCGTCGTCTCAGCAAATTCAAGGAAGAAACTGAAAAACGATATGGTAGTTACTAGATATGGAACACATTAGACCTAGCTCTAGTCCCTTTGTATCTTCAGTGGTCTTAGTGAAGAAGAAGGATGCCACAATGAGGATGTGTATTGACTATCGTGCCTTGAACAAAAAGACCATCAAAAACAAGTACCATATACCCAAGATAGATGAGCTACTAGATGAACTTTATAGGGCAATTTATTTCTCGAAGATTGATCTTCATTCAGGGTACCACCATATTAGAGTTCGTGCGGAAGATGTACATAAGATAGCATTCAGATGCCACTACAAACACTACGAGTTTCTAGTCATGCCTTTCAGTCTTACCAATGCACATGCAACTTTCTAGTCATGTATGAACCATATATCTAATAAGCAGTTGCATAAATTTGTATTGGTCCTTTTTTATGACATTTTGATATATGGTAAAACATGGGAGGATCACCTTAGGCACATTGATGAGATGTTAGGCAATCCCTGTTTGCGAAGGCCTCCAAATGTGAGTTCGGCATGGCACAGATATTTTATTTGGGACATATGATTGGTGTTGGTGGGTTAAGGCACACCAAGAGAAGATACAAGCCATACTTGATTGGGCACCGCCGTGGAATATTTTAGACTTCAGGGGTTTTCTCAGACTATGTAGCTATTACAAGAGTTTTGTCAAGGGGTTTTCAAAGTTGGCGAAACCTCTCACAGATCTCACCAAGACGGGTGCAATCAGATGGTCGAACGAGGTTGAGAGTACATTTGATAGGCTCAATCAGGTAATGAGTTCTTGTCCAATGCTAGTGTTTCCAAATTTATATCAACCATTTGTATTGGAGTGTCATGTGTTAGGTGAAGGGATAGGTGCAGTGCTCATGCAAAACAGACATCCCATAGCATATGAAAGTAGGAAGTTGAGAGATACAAAACGATTGTATTCCACCTATGACAAGGAAATGCTTGCCATCATGCATGCATTGGAAAATTTTAGACAATACCTGGTGGGGGAAAAGTTTGTGGTCAGGACAGATCACAATAGTTTGCAATATTTTCTAAAGCAAAGTACTTGAATGAATGACAACAGAAATGGTTAAGTAAGATTTAGGCGTATGACTTTTACTTTGAATATGTCAAAGGGAAAAAGAATATTGTGGCAGATGCATTATCGAAAAGACCCATCCTTTGCTCTATGTCGGAGATTTCAACAATCGATTGGATGGCTCACCTGGTGGTTGAGTATTCCAAAAATACTTTGCATGTGAGCTCATAGACGGATAGGTTTGAGATGGCAAGTATAAGGTGATTGATAATGTGATTTATTACAAGGAAAAGATATTTTTGATACCTAAATCTAAGTTGAAGAGTAAGGTTATGAGAGTTGTTCATGATACGCATCTAGCAAGACATCCCAAGTTCTTCAAAACTTATAGGCAGATTTGGGAGAGATTCTAAGGGAAGGGCCTCAAGAGTGATGTCTTGAGTTATGTTGTAATGTCCCCATTTTCATGAGCATCAATCTTTGGGGGATTAGCCTATTTCCTGACCCTCGTAGGCTAATGGAGTTTTTCAGAGAGTCTTGTTTGGCAGTTTCCTAGTCAATGGTTGGTTTCCTGGACTCAGTTGGACTGGAGAAATAAGGGAGATAATAATTAAATTAATTATTTGTAAGGTTATTAAATAAATAAATATTATAAAGTAACCCTATATCTAATTAATTTAATAAAGTGCCTTAAATAAAATATTATATCATAAAGTCACTAAAAAATAAAATATATCTTTTATCCCACATTGGCAAGAAAAGTGTGTGAGCTCTTCCAGGAAAAGTATAAAAGGATCTTAAGGGCTCATTTTTAGATATCCAATAATTGTTATTTGATTTGAAGAACTTGTTTGGTGAAGGAGCCAGCTAGGGTTTCTGCCATTTCCGGCCATTGGGAATGAAAACTCTAATTGGTTATGCAATTTTGAGGGTGTGAAATATCATCTGAATTATTGCTTCATTGTGAGCTTCACTTCAGGAGTTCAACTTGTGCCAAAATTTGTGGCCAATGGCCAATTTTGAAGGATTTGATTTGGAGAACATTTTGACGCTTGGGGTCTTCATCAATTTGCCATCTAGGGTCGATTGCATTTTGCATATTCTGATACAAATTTCTGATATACATTTCCAGATTTTATTTTAGTTTTGTGGAGGCCACGACTTTGCTTATATCTTGCTCATTTGGCATCGATTTTACAAGGGGTCTGGAGCGCACCATTCTTGGAGATCTAGAGATGATTTCAAGTGCAATTTGAAGAAGTTTAGAGGCTCCTACCATTTATATCAGAGGTCTGATTCCAGAACAGGGGCGGCCATTAGAGAGTATCGATTTGGCATGAAGGAGTGCATATTGGACTGTCATTAGATTGCTATATCATCTACAGCCATAGGCACTTCAACTGGATCAGGTTCTCATGTATTTAGCATATATATTTCTGAGCATATGAATTAGTTGTAGTGGCTGCCATTAGTACTCAGATTTTAGAGTTGCACTTCATTGTAAGCCAAGAGTCTTGGCTATATTTACATCATAAGCATTGTAATAAGAATTGCATATCAATAAGGGAGTTATTAGTTGCATGAGAATTGTTTCATGTAATGTCTCATTGCTGTAGCCTTGATTTGCATAAGAAACTTTGTATGCCAACTGTTTGGCTTAATGTCTAAGGGATGTAGCTTTCATATTTCACTTCTAGTTTGCATGGAAAGTGTTTGTCATAATTCCTAGTTGCTGTAGATGCACATTTTCAGTCACTTATATGCATGTAATAGTAGAAAATAGTTGGCATAGCATTGCTGAGATCTTATTAGTCAATCTTGCATCATTAGAAGCTTTCAAAACATCATTTGCAGCCTTCAAACTCAAAACAAAACAATCAGAAATTCATATCAGCAAGATAAAGGGTTGTGTGTGAAGTGTTCGACAATATTCCTTGAGGCCTTAATAAGAGAAATAAGGTCAGAAATTGCTGGGAATATTGCGGTGGTTTCCAAAAGTGTGAGCATCAACATTTTGGTCTATCCTTCTTGTTGTGACCTTGTCAAACATCACCCCATTCAAAATGGGGACCCCCTAATTTTTGCTCCGTTCCTCGTCTTTTGGCTTTGGCTCTCTCTCTCTCTCTCTCTCTCTCTCTCTCTCTCTCTCTCTCTCTCTCTCTCTCTCTTCAGTGCGCCTTTGGGTATGTGTCGATGCTGTGAGCTTAAGCGTGAAATTTTGGCTAGGTCTATAAAATTAGGGTTTTGAGTTTTACTGGTCAATTTAAAGTCAAATGGGTGAGTAAGTTGAAACCGAGACTAACATTGCTGTTAGGATACTTCCGACAGGCCCCCTCTGAATTTTCACTGTATTCTGACCACTTTCTATTTTTAGTAAGTGCCAATTTGGGGCTTGTTTTCTTGAGATTTTCAAATTCTAACAACTACATTGCATTCCGAGCACTTTGAACTCATCACTTGCAACATTTGAGCTGAAACGGACAACTTGCTATTTTTAGCAAGTCCAGCCTTCAAGAGCCATTTTTGGGGTTTGCATGTAAGTTTTCTCAATGCATGTCTACATTATCTTTCTGGGTTTTCCGAGAGCTTCGCAACAAGGTAACATGCAAGCGGAGCTAGCCACTTTTCACAAACTTGCTATTTTTAGCCAGTGCTTGCATGTTGATGATTTTTCTGGGTTTTTTTGTGTTTTTCAAGATCTCTCGGGCGGTGTGACATGCAAAATCATCCAACAGCTGGTTGGTCACTTTTCCAGCTACTTACTATTTTTAGCAGGTACACTTCGGTATCTGCCCGGCGCTTCAAAATCATGAACACAGTGACATGCAACAAAAGCGGAGTTAAACTAAGGTCATTCAGGGCACATGCAAGATGAATTAGGGTTTCAAGCTTCGAGACCCAAAATGAGGGGTCAAACGCCAGAATTTCCGAAAAACTGAAGTATCCCATCATGATCAGCATCTTCCAAGGAGTCTGCTGGTAAAATTTGAAGACGAACGGAGCCCTTACTATTTATAGTAAGGCGTTCCTAAAGCAGGCTATAAATAGAAAGCCAGCAACAGGCGCCAGTGTGAACAGGCAGGTCACCTGATGAGGATCACGACATTCGAATTTCAAGTCAAACGGAGTTGTGGAGGTCATGAAACTGAGCAGTTACTATAAATAGAAAACCACCCCCAGAAACATGCCAAAAATAGCAGGTCAGCATGAGGCGTCAGCATGAACAAGTCATGCAGGTAATGAGGACCCCATGGCACGAATTTCAGGTCAAACGGAGTTGCAGAAGATGGAAAAGGAAACACTTACTATTTTTAGCAGGTTGGTACAGAGGAATTAGGGTTTCCTAAATTTAAAGGAAAAACACGACAATCATGCAAAGACAGCACCTAGTCACGACCACCACACTTCAGGCATTCAGCACGTGAAATTTGAAGACATTCTGAGCAATTGCTATTTTTAGTAAGTTGCTAAAAATAGCAGGTATAGGCAAGCATCAGGCCCCGACAGCTCAATCACATCCTGAGATTTGAAATGAAGCAAAATCAGGCTTTTCGGAGTCAGAAATCAATTCAAAGCACGAAATCTGGAGGACTTTCTATAAATGGCAAATTAGGGCAAGCTAGGGTTAGCATGAGCAAATCACTCCAAATTTGGCAAAAGACATGAAATCCACCAAGTTTGATAAATTTTCAAGTCCAGCATCAAAATTCACCTTAAGAAGCTGAAGATGGATGAGAATTTTTCTAAGTAAGAAGAAATGGAAGCTTGCCTAGGGAAATGCGCCCAAGCTTGAGAAGATATGGCATGAAATTTGTTTAAGATTGCTAAATTAGAAGTACAGGACCTCAGATGCACCCAAGCCTGAAGAGTCATGGAGAAATCTTTTAAGGCATTGAAATTGGAAGCTCCCCTAGTCAAATGTGCCCCACTTGAAGAATGAACTAAAAAATATTCTAAGTCATGCAAATTTGAAGTTCCACCCCTTGAATGCGCCTTACTTTGGAGGAAGCACATGGAAATTTTTCTAAGTATCAAAACTTGAAGTAGAGGGGGGTGAAATGAGCCTTCACTTGTGGATGGTGTTAGAAATTTTTCTTAACTTGAAGTATAACCTTCCAAATGCGCCTAGGTAAAAGGAGTCACTTGGAAAAAAAAATTCTAAGTGTTGAAAAATGAAACTAGAAGGGGTCATTTGCGCCCAAGGAAGAAGAAGGTGGCTGAAAGTTTCTAAGTATGAATAACTTGAAGTAGCTACCCCCTAAATGCGCCTTCACTTGGAGTTTGAGCTTGAAAAGTTTCTAAGTGTTTTAAATCTGAAGCTCAAGGTCTAAAATGTGCCCTTAGCAAGGAGGAAGCTACAAATTTTTTCTAAGTGCTCAAACTAGAACCATGACCCCTCAAATGTGCCCACCAAGTTGAAGAAAATAAGTTAAAAACTTCTAAGTGTTGGCAACTGGAAGTACAGACCCTCAAATGCGCCCTAGTAGAGGAGGCTGAGTTGAAGATTTTTCTAAGTAAGGAGGAATGGAAGCTGAGGAAGTAAAATGCGCCCAAGGGAGAAATGATTAAGTGGAAAAGTTTTTGAGTATGGAAAGTGGAAGTGCTACCTAGCAAATGCGCCCTAAGGAACAAGATGCATGAAAAAATTTCTAAGTATTGGTAAATGGCAGGAGGCCCATCAAAATGCGCCCACCTTGTGAAGGATGCTTAAAAATCATCTAAGGCATCATGATTGAAAGGAGGACCCCCTAGATGCGCCTAACTTGTGTGAGTTAGTAAAAAAATTTCTAAGGATGAAAAAATTAAAGAGGACTTAGTCAAATGCGCCCTTGACTTGGAGGAGCCTTGGAAAATTTTCTTAGTGTCTAAAATGGAAGCACTACCCATGAATTGCGCCCAAGATGAGAAGGAATCCAAGAAATATTTTCTAAATGTTTGCAAATGGCAGGACAAGAGCTCAAATGCGCCCTGGCTAGTGATGAAATGATACAATATATTTCTAAGTATAAATATTTAAATTCCACCTCTAGAGGAAAATACGCCCAAGTTGATTGAGGAGGTAAAATTTGCTAAGGCATGAATAAAATTGGCTGTGGATATGTCAAGAATACTCCGACTTCATGAGGATGAAAAAAATTTCAAGGCCGAGCAAGGAAAATTCACCTGGATGTGAAGAATAAGGATAAATTTGATGGAGAAATATTTTTCTAAGGTTTGAAAATTCAAAAAAATTAAATGACCCCCTTCGTTTGGAGACACATGAATTCAACGCTTTCTAAAGGGAATTTTCTTTTGGGTATTGGATGTTTGCGATGAGGAATGGATTTTAAAGTCTTCCACAGTTCACCGAGGCCTTCAAGATGGAAATTTTTGATGGGCACTTAAACAATGAATTTTCTAAGGGGAAAATTTGAAAATTTTCTAAGGCAAGAAATAAATGATGTTTTGAGGATAAAATGCCTTAAGTGATGAATTTGAAATTGAATGACTACAGGATTCTGAGGTTCCTGATGAAAGCAATTTTCTCGAGCCAAAGTTGGATGAAATGTCAGGGTGAACGCTTCAGCTTGTGAGATGAAAATGGAAGCTTAAGTCTCCAGATGCGCTCTAAGGGGAATGAATGATAATGCGGAAATATTCTAAGGCAAGAGGAATTTAAAGGGCAAAAGTTGTGCTGGAGGAAAATGATGAACCCTATCAGATGAAGGGATCACTCAAACCTCAAAGATCGAAGCATGAAAATCAGGTAAGTAAAGTGAATTTATATTATGAGGTGTTATGATGCTCTTCTCCTTGCTTGTTTTGCAGGAGGAACGTCGAGACCAAACGGTGATGACTTAGGGAGATGAAGCGAATACTTGGAGAAAATGGCTAAGTGTTGAGACTTAGTATGTGCCCAGCTCAAGTGACAAAGAGGAAATGTTTCCAAAGCTCAAGATGAAAAAAAAAAATGGAAACCCAAGCAAGTACTTCAAAAGTTGAAGAAAACGACAACAAGGGAAAATCATCATCAAGCAAGAGAAGGAGGTTGCCACCTTGAAGTCAGATCGAGAACGTGCCTGTCGTACTAGTCCAAGAAGTTGAAGCAGTGTGAACGCGTCTGTGAACAGGAATCTTCTGGAAGATGATGGACATTAATGGCTCATTTATTACCCCACTCCTCTTGGTGGCGGTTTTTAGGGTGAATCTTGTTTAGGGCTAAGGTGGCACAATCTGGGCAATCCAGCCAATTGTAATCTGAGCCGTCCATTGGACTTGGCCAGCTATATAAAGGGGCATCCCCCCTCAAATGTTTTTTAGTAGAATTAGAGATTAGACATCAGACTAGAGACTAGAGCAGAGAGATTGATAGTATAGTTGTGTAGCTTAGCTTAGCATAGTTTGGAGGAGAAGGAAAGTTTTCCTTTGAAAACTTTTGTAAGAGATTGTTGTGTAAAACTTTCATAATAAAAGATTTTTCATTGATGGTGAAATTCGTCTTTGTTATGGATAGCTAGCGAGGTTTCTTCATCCTTTCTACTTCAAGTAGCGTAGAATCAAGAAGTAACTTAATATAGAGTAGTTTTCATTTTCATGCAAGTAGATGTTAGCTGTGGATTTGTGGTGTTAGTCGAGACAACTTCATTTTATCCATACCACTGGCGGCTTGCTAACGGCAAGTTTGCCTCGTGTGGTCAAATGGAAAACATTACAAACTTAACTTTGATTGTGATTCATGTGTTTGTACACGTCGTTCTGATGGTACTTACATGTTGAGTTATAATTTGAAAACCTCTTGTCACTCCCTTGAAGATTGCACCGACTTTGTGTAAGTTGTCCAATGTGAGGCGGAGCAGAGTCTAGTCAAAGTCTGTCGAGATTGATCCCACGTCCCGCGCCTTAGAGTAGAACATAAACTTCTTAGGCCCTACACTCATTTTAACTTCAGTTCATTTCTGGTTAGCGTTAGGAAATTTGCACCTACCTGCCAAATCATCCAAATTACATGACAGCCCTTAATCCACTATCTGCTGTCAACTGTCGAACAATTGTGTAAGTCCCCTTGAAATACTAGCAAAACACATCGAGCCAACTGAAGGTATTCTATTGCATTAGCGGAACCTTGGAGTTGAAAGCATGAACTCACTCACAATCTTAGCATGCTGAATACTTTGTTCAAGAGAGGATAGAGTATCCGTTGGGAAACTTTATTCTGTGTTGGTGATGTCACGAAAATCACATCAACACTTCTCCCTTTAGGTGAAAAACCTAAAGTGTTAGAAGGCTCTTAGCAACCAAGATCTTGCTTCACTTTTAGTGAATCTAACGTTATTCCTTGAAGGCAATGTTGCAAGGGATATTACATATGTCAGGGAGTGCATGACTTGTCAGCAGAACAAGTCAGAACATACCTTCCTTGCTGGTTTGCTACAACCTTTGTCGATTCCTGAGCAAAAATGGAAGAGTATATCAATGGACTTTATCGCGGGTCTTCCAAAAGTCCAGAGCAAAGATTGCATATATGTTGTGATTGATAGATAAACGAAGTATGCACATTTCTTTGGTATTTCTTCTGATTACAATCCACCTAATGCAACATCATAGTCTTTGAAAACATCACTAGATGGAGCGCCGATGGCTCTGAGAGTACAAGCACTACACGTAGCCATATTAAAATGCAGAAAAATGGGTCTATGTTTCAACCAATAATGCACCCTTACAACAAAATCCCTTATGACTCTGTTTACAAATGTATAAAAAACTTTTCAAAGTGCATCCAAACTACACCTTATTTTTTCACAAATTTCAAATTTAATAAAATCATCTCTGTTTGTCATGCGAAACCCCCTTTAATATTTTTATAAAGTTCTATCCATCTTTCAAATGCTCCCTTTAACTTCTTTTTTATAATCATGAATTGTTCATGCAAAACAAATTATTTATTGTGACCTTCATATCATGAAGAATATTATACTTTTAAGTATAACGACCCCTTTTGTCGTAGTCTTTTGGAAAATATATTGATGTCCCCACCACTGTCTGATCTATCATAAGAATGAGCAGAATTTAAGAAATACTTTGTGCCCAAATATCTTGGTTCAAAACAGCTGCCATTAACCGAAAAAGATGACACTGGCAGGCAATATCAGAGAAATCACAGCAGAGTTTTGAGCAGAAACAGGACACGTACAAGATCCCATATTGTAGACTTCAAATCCACATGAAGCAAATAGCAGAGATTGCAAAATTTTCACATTTAATGAATTGAAATCAGCTGGAAAAATACATTGTGGATTGCAGCAAATGCTTGCAGACTGTTTTACTTCTAATCAGAGCAAGTTCACAGCGGACTGTTTTACTTATAATCAGAGCAAGTTCACAGCAGACTGAAGACAATTCACAATCAGACAGAAATTATGAGAATAATCTTGCAACCATATACTCATTCTGGCAGGGTTTGACTTACAATATAGAACAACAGACCAGAGGACAAATTTTACCAGCATTGTCATCATCAAAGCAGAGACAAATTCAATGCATATAGATTGTCCACAACCAACTTAAGAGTTTCAAGGGGCTAACTTGATATGAATTTCTTTTGGTGTCCTCTCCTCAACCTACATGTTCTGCACTACCATTATGCTGCAACTGCATAAATGAAACAATCCTTTCATGTTTCATCTCCTCAACCATTTTCAGTCTGCATCTTCTCCATGCCTAAACTCACGACCCACTCTAACACCAAATTGAAAGGGATTAGATAATGCACAGCAATTAGACAATACGCCATCATTAAAGAAGGTAATATTATTCAGGATTGAGTTGATTGTTTTTAAACTTCAATTGTATTGGCTTATAAAGCCATTCCCCATAAACAACTGCCACACCCAAGTAGAAACTACCTACAAGAAAGTAACATATTAACTATTCTAAGACCACTTATTGCCTATGTTCCACCAAGTTTCTGGGACAGGGATGGCAGGAGACAGGAGGACATTTTTCAAGACAGATTTTTTTAGGCCATTTCGGAAGGAGACAGCTATATAAAAAATAGGAAAAATATTTCAAATATACGAAAATTTCAAATATTCATATGATAACATTGATAAAACATTCATTATATACATTATAGAATTAAGAATTCTTAATACACAACATTAGAGTTGACTTCAAAGTTCACATGAAAATCAAACAAATTAAAAGTTGTCAAAACTCAAAATTAAATTGCTTTCATAATTTCATTGTTGATAAAATCAATATCTCTGTGACAGTAAACTTAAAGTCACTATGATATAGTTCCCACTAACTTGATGTGGATATCTTGTAACAAGTAGTTAAGAAAGATTTGTACCTTCATATCAAGTACAAAAATTGGTATAAAGTTGTTTCAATTTTGCTACATTATACTGCTGCGGTAGATTCTGTAGGGTAATATTAATATGAGCATTAATGAGCTGTAGTAGTTGCATTATGAGATATAGTACTAGTAAATTTCCATTATTATACTTCCGTAAGGAAATTGTATACACATTATTAGGTTGAACAATAGGATATTAAACTAAATCTATAAAATAGAAAAACATGACTATGGTTATACAATTATGTTAATTTCCTTTGTAAAGAGGACTATGGAAACTTGTCTATATGCAATTATTTTATCTTACAAAACAATATTGATAAATTGTTATGCTTTTAAACACAGGTCTTGCGCATAAAGGTATAGGTTGAAACCTATTATTGGAGTTGAACATTTAAATTGAAACAGTGGAGTTATTTAAATAAAAGTCTTTTTTTAATTTCGGACCTTTTTTCTAATTAAAAATGCACACACAAGTGTGGGGACGGCCAGCCGTCCCCAAGAGTGTTGGGGAATATCTGAGATGTCCCCAACCGTCTCGACGACGTCTAGTCATCCCCTACCTCTCCCTGCATTTCCGAGACGTTTAGGGCAACAACAAAAAATGGGGGCAGTTAGGGGATGTCCTCAAGACGAGTACGCTTGGAAAAACATAGGGGACACATCCCCAGGGAACATAGCTTATTACTCTAACAAGACAATGTAATACTAACAACTAACATTCTAAGAAAATATTTCCAACACTCTGGTATATGTATAACAGTAAAGTAGATGAAGAGTTGAATATACCAAGGACTAAGTGAGTACATCTCGCTCTGTCTTGGATATGAGCCATTGTGATTTGGAAAACGTTGTCTAAAAATGCCATATTCCTTGCCCATGAATTTAGACTTATAATAGCAAAGTTGAAATCCTTTTCCAATCTAAAGATGCATGAGCTGAGTTTTTGAGATGATCAGATCTACAGGCAACTAGAATCCTACTATGACTGTTCAATGGACTATTTTCTATCAGTCACTTGATAACTGTTGACGTGGTTTTTGTGACCGCACCAAACAGCAGAACAAAATAGTCAGAAGGCTACTCCGTTCTCTCTTGATCAAAGTATTCCGTGTGCTAAGATTGCAAGATAGATCACACATTCAACTCCAAGGTTCCGAAATACTTGGAACACCCTCAGTTGGTTGATGTGTATTGTTGTGTTCTTACGAGGGGACTTACACAATTGTTCAGACTTCTTGCAGTTAACAGCCGGTATATGATTTGAAGGGGATTCTGCGCGTATGATTTGGCAATATAGTTCGTTTTCCTAAAGCTAACCAGGAATGTACGATAAGTAAAAGAGTGTAAGGCCTAAGAAACTTATGTTCTATTCTAAATGCAGGATGTGTGGAGCTTCGTTTTAGTAGGCTTCAACCAAATCTCACCTAGCCTCACGTCGGACAGCCTCAGTAAAATTGGTGCAATCTTCAAAGGGATAGCAAAAGATGTTCAAATTATAATTTGGCATGCATACACCATCATAACGACGCATATAAGTATACAAATCACAATTGAAGTTAGACTCAAGATAATTTCTAGTGGACCACGCAAGGCGAACTTATCATCAACAAGCCGCTAGTGGTATAGAATAAAGTGAAGCTATCTCAATAAAACACCACACATCAAAGTAAACTACTTGCATGAAATGAGAATTAAGCTACTTGGATTCGAAAGGAAGAAGAGACCTTGCTAGCTATTCATGACAAGACAAATTCCACCATCAATGAAAAGATCTATTATCATGAAAGTGTTACACAACAATCTCCACAAAAGTTTTCAAAGGGAAAACTTTCTTTCTTCTCCACACTATGCAAAATGTCTACAATGCTCTACTCTCCAATCTCTAGCTCTAAAGCTAATGTCTGATATCTACTTCTAATTTTCTAATGAATTACAAATGAGGGGGACTCCCCCTTATATAGCTAGCCCAGTTCAAAAGACGGCTAGGGTTACAATCAATAGAGTGGCCAAAATCGCGCCACCTCAGCCCTAACCCTAAAAACTGCCAGAATGGGGAGTGGTGTAATAAATGAACAAAGACTCCCACTCACTCCCAAAAATAGTAAAGGCAATGAATGCCCACAATCAGTCCTCTAGAAGATCCTCGTCCAGTAGTGTATTCCCATTTGCCTTCTCTCTGGCTGCGAACTCAACGAATCTGCCAAGTACAGCCTCAACCTCCTGAACTGAAATGGGTGGAATACAATCTAGCTGAAACTCCAATACTGTGACTGAATGTTCATGCCTTCTACAAGATTTTCTCCAAGCAACCAAGGAATCCTGCATGCTCTGGATCAAGGCGGAGAAAGTAGAAGTGTTCTCGAAATCATCTTGTACGAAGGTCTTAACCTCTGAAAAGAAAGGCACCAGCCTACCCTTCAAATTATCAACATTAATTTCATCTGGATTCAGCCGCCTAGCAAATATGGCCTCAAAAGTATTCTGAACTCCATCAATGATATTGGCCATAGCCTTATGTATCTTGGCTGAATCCGCCTGTGCAGCGTCGAAGAAACCACGTCCCGTGATCGCCGAAGAATACCATCTAGAGAAATCATATATGTCATTCTCTTGAATGACACCTCCATCAATCAGCAACCGCAACGGAACATGCCTCAATGCCTCAAGACGCTGAATTACTTTGCTCTGATAGACAGAAGCATCTCCCCAAGCATGATCAACTGCCTCCATCCGTGCCAAAATACTAGAAGCATGCTGAAAAGCAAAAGCAAGGTCCTCCATAAATTTTTCTGTCTCAGCACGAACCCCTGTGACCCACTTGTTTGCTTCCTGTGCCATTTTCCCTAGCTCCAACAAGCCACTGATTGATTCTCTGGGTATCTCTGTTGGAGGCTCTATCACTGGAATCTCTTGCCCTCGAGAACGAGACAACTGCTGTACATATACAATTAAAGCCTTGTGTTCTCTTTTCAATCTTTTATACTTTCCTTCCTTCTTGAATAACCTATCTTTGAGGGTGAGGTAGGAGTTGTCACACTCCTCCACAATCTGTGCACCAGTAGGGCGTCCTAAATCCAAAGTCGTGACCACATAATTCTCAGGCACTGCTTCATTTCGGTCACAATCAACTTGAGGCACTGCAACGTGAGGAGTGCGAGAGCCATCCTCTTCAGTGGAGATCTTCGAAAACTTTCGTGCTTTCTTCTTCTATGGAGGCGCACTGATCCTGTTCAAAAATTCTTCCATCTCAACTGCTGGATCAATCTCCTCGCTAGGGCTTCTCCTCATCCTATCCTTAAGCCAATCAGGCACATTGTACTGTATATCGAAGGGCTGCTGTTCTTGTGCCTCTACCTCTCTAACTTCCTCAACCTCTACATCATTCTGACGAGGCTCATCATCCTCAAGGGGCTGAGTGTCTCCTAAAACTATATCATCATGATCATTCATAGCCGCCTCTAACTCTTGCTGAAATTGAGGGTCAATAGTAGTCCCCTCATCATCTTGCTGATCAACCCTACCAAGTGCGTTGACGCTTTGGCCAACCGACTCTTTCCGTGGTGGCTGATTATTATCATGTACCACTTGCACCTGATTCAATGCATTCCTCTAATCAGCAAATAAAGAGACCTCCTGTATACTTGGAGAACGTGTCTCCAATGGTGTGGGTGTTTCAACTGCAACTCGTGGAGGTTCTGGCTGAACAGGCTCCTGTCGAACTAGCTCTTTCTTTCTGGATTCTGGTCCTTGTGTGATCTGTTTCTTCCTGCCAGTGGTGGGTGTCATGTGGTCTCCGATCAAATTGTAAGTCAAAGCAATTGACCTACTCTTCAACCTACTCACTCGCCTATCAACCCATGCTCTAGTGAATGCCAAGACCGGAATAGAAAGTGTGTCCAAATCTGCAACCTCAGGGTCTGACCAATCCGGGAGCGGAAGTGGGGTATCTCTCACTGCTGCATAGTCTAGATGCACAACATCCATATCCTCATTCACCTGGTTCGGAACTGGAACAATTTCACACTCCCTGATCAAAGTAATCGGCAACCGAGAGAACATCCTTTTCCTGACTTCAATCTCATCAGCCGCATCAGCCCAATAGTCCTCAATATTTGCCTTGTGCTTAAATTCCTCTGACAGTACCCATTTGATGTTGTGATGTGGGTCATAGTGTTGTCGGCTGGTGTGATATGAGAAATGATAAAATTGAAGCTCGCTCTCGGCTTCTCTAGCTGCCTGTATTGAGGGACACACTTCATCCGAGTTGCCCATGACAATTGGGAATTCAATACCTCCCTTCTTCTTCTTCTTTTGAATCTTATCGTAGGCTAGCAATTGCCTAGATATCTATAGCATCAATATTCTATCAATTGGGTACTTAGGCAGCCTATACGGATATGATGAAAAACCTTGCAGCCTTATGTAAGAAAATTTCAGAAATTGTATGAACCAACACCCATACCTTTCAATCAATTCTTGGGCTTCCCTTGAGATTCTGTGATGTAGCCGCTCCTAAAGCAATCGCGTGATATGCATGGTGAAGGCGTCATTGACACGCTTGTAGTGAGTGGTACTCGCCAGGTGCAACTGCGGACAAGCGTCATGGATTTTAAATTGGTGAGAGCCACAACCAACAGGCTCTTTGTAAGAGATTCCCCTATACTTCGTCATACGGGCCAACATATAGATGATGTAAGAGCTCATGTAAAATGTCTTCGTCCTCCTAAGGCTCAGGAGCTGCTCATGCAAATTATCACTGATCATCTCGGCCCAATTGATGTAATCTTTCCCTTCCAGCACGAGGTTGACGTAGTAGAACATCCAAGGCTCAAAAATAAATGACTGTGGGCAACCGCCAACTCTGCTCAACATCATGATGAGGTCACAATATTCTTGCTTCAAGTCATCCGCTATGATTTGCTTTGGCAGCTTCGTACGAGAAGGCTTGGGAGTGCTCATCCAGTGAGTGTTGATTGTCTCCGTGCATCTTTCGAATGCGGAAGCATACATTCGCTCAGCTCGCTCTCTGGACTTGTAGACCATGTTCCTGTGCACCGAGATCCCGAAAGCTTCACCAATGGCCGAAGGAGTAAGATTAGCTAGCACTTCGCCATCTGGTGACATGATCGATCTGTGATCCTTCTCATAGTAATTGGCGCACCCCATCATCAGCTCCGAACACTGAATGGCTAGTGGGAAACCAGCAGCTGCATATAATCCGCTTCGAACAATATTGTGCGAAGTAGTCAAAGGCCGATGACTTCCAATCCCCAACATTCTGTTCTTGAAGGCCTCTAGGTTGACGAAGCCCAAGTTGGTATCTGTCAGCTTGCCCAACTTCGAAATGAACTTTGACTCTGGCATGAAGGTCTTGCTCAGCTTCTTGATCACAGCCTATCTGGATGCACCATTGTTATCTTTGCCAGTCGCCCTTGCCTCAGCCATCTCAACTTCTCCTTCAGTAAATTCGAGCTTCAACACTTAGAAAAGACTTCTAAGTAAACTTCAGTGACTTCACTATTCTTCAGCAACCAGCAAGTTCGCACTTCCTAAACTCTCAGCAACTTCTCACCTCAAGGCGTCCTTCTTAGCATCAACAATTCAGCAATATTAACTTCAACAAATTCGAATGCAGCTCCAAGAGTGGAAATCGAACCTCAACAGCAAATTCAAGCTTCAGCCTTCAGCAAACTCAATCAGCAACCAGCAAGTGCGTCCCTTTTGGTTTCAGCAATATTCGAACTTTCAACACTTGGACTGGCAACTCAAGGTGTCCTTCTCCAGAAGTCTCAACAATTTCAATTTCGAACATCAGCAAACTCCAGTCCTCAGCAAAATTTTGAACTCTTCAAGCTTCAGCAATGCTTAGCAACAATCTTCACTTAGAGCAAATTCGACTTCTTCAACTGTGAGAAATAAGTGAGAAACTTCTTCATTTTATAGTCAAAAATCGAATTCTAGAAGGAGCCAATTTTAGCCAGTGCATTAAACTTTCCACTACTCCACTTCAAGAATTCGAATTTTCCCTCTCTGGTATTTCTGACACTTGTCCGAGAATCTTAATCTTCTAGAAGTTCAACCTTGACTGGCATCTTTCGAATTTATTTTCGAAAAATTTAATTTAAATTCATCTTTTTAATTCACCAGCCGGAGCTCTGTCACTTGAATTTGAATTTAACTCCTCCTCAGCTCTGAAAAATTCATTATCGAAGAATTCAATCAAAATCATCTAGGCAACTCACTTCAAATTCATTATTCGAATCATTTTCCTGTCAAGAGTCGTTTTATTCAAATTTGCCTTAGAGAATTTTAAATTTTCCCCTTAGGAAAATTCACAATTTGAGCAGTGATTAAATTCTTCACTGAAAAAGTGTTGTCGAAGTGCGGAAGTCATAGAAATCCATCTATCATCGCGAATGTTCAGTACCCAGAAGAGAATTTTCTTCAGAACGCTTCAAATCCATGGGTACCCAACGAACAGGTTCATTTAATTTTTAAATTTCGAACCTTAGAAAATATTATTTTATCAAATCAAATCCATTCTTCGCCAGTGATCATCCTGTGTTGCTCCAACTTGAAAAAATTTTGAATCATCTTGCATTATCATCATTCTCTGATTTCGTCACTGGAAAATTGTTTGTGCTTCGGGAAGAAAAAAATTTCACCACCCTGAGCTCTAGGCGTATTTTCTAAGGAAGAAAATATTTTTGCCTTAGAAAATATTTTAAATCATCTTGCACTTTGAGAATTTGCCTTAGAAATTTTATTCGTTTGCCAGTGGTGGAAACTTCATCAACTTCACTTAGAAAAATTTTATTCATGAAGGTGCCTAGCACATTTTATTTTTTTAGCCCCAACTTCGCATTTTACTTCACACTTGAAAAATATCTTGAAGCTCCAATGCCTTAGCAATATCTTATTTTATTTTCTTTTTCTCACTCAACACTTTAGGCGCATATTGTGTGTGAAGAAGGATATTCATTTTGCCTTTGAAAAATTTTCACCACCTAGCACCTTCAACGCATTTTTTCACCACCTTAGGCATATATGATATTTCAAGAGGAATACTTAAAACCACGCCTTGGCATTTTATTCTCATCACTTCACACACCTTGGAAAAATTCTCAACACCCACCACCTTGGGCGCATAGCACTTGGAGGGAAATCAAAATCACGCCTTAGCATTTCATCTTCACCACTTCATACGCCTTAGAAAGATTTTCTAACATATATTACCTTGGGCGGATATAACACTTGAGGAGGAATATTGCCACGCCTTGGAGTATTTACTTACCTTTTACCACGCCTTGGAATATTTTCTAACGCCTTTTATCTCATTCAACCACCTTGTACTTACTTTTACCACCCTCAACTTGGGCGCATTTGAGCTAGACAAGAGGATGACTCTTCAACTTCCATTGTTTGTCCTTATTTGACCTCTTTTGGGCGCATTTCCATGTAGGTGAGGGATGAAAATCTTTGACTTGTTTGACTTCTTCCTTCTTGAGCGCATTTTGGCATAGCTGGTGGATGAAACTTATAACCACACCTTCTTGTGACCTTTCACCTTCCCCGTTTTCGTCCTCACATGCATGATTTTGGGCACATTTTTCCTATGGAGGAGGATGAGTTTGTTTGACTTTCTTTCACTTCATTGTTGGATGGGCGCATTTTGGACATGGTGGAGGACGAGCTTCATACTTAGAAATTTTCATGCTTCCTCATCTTCTTGGGCGCATTTTGCCATGGCTGCAGGATGAAGTTCCAGACTTAGAAATTTTCTTCATTTTCGCCAGCTTTCATGCCCTGCTATTTATAGTAAGCCTTCTGATTTTTGCATCTCTGAAGCTCAGAATGATTCGAAATTTTGGACACTGCATCCTCATGACCTTATTATCCTATCGACACTGCCATTTTTAGTCAGCCTGCTATTTTTAGCCCATTTCTTGAAGTGATTTACTATAAATAGCCAATGCTTGCTTCTAATAGCTCCACTACTCCGATTGACCTGAAATTTGAATGAGGCGCTCCTCACCACGTGACCTGTCTGTCGACATCAACGCATGCACTTGACTTGCTATTTTTAGCCTATTTCCAAATTGACTTACTATAAATAGTAAGTGCTCCGTTTGACGTCAAATTTTACCAGCAAATAGCCTGAAGGATGTTGATCGCGGTGGTTTACACCGGTTTTCGAAAATTCTGAATTTTTACCCCTCTTTTCAGGTCCTGAAGCTAGAAACCCTAATTTGCTCTGCATGCGCATCAAATGATCTCTGTTTGTCCTTGTTTTTGTTGCATTGTGATCAGCTCATGATTCTAAACTGCTGGAAGCGACTGCTGGGACACACCTGCTAAAAATAGTAAGTTCCTTACTGAGTGATTATCTTCATTTGCATGTCACACCATCACGAAGCTCTCGAAAAACCCATCAGGAATCATCTGACATGCAAAAGAAACCCTGACATGCAAACCCTAAAAATAGCCTCGGAAGACTGAACTCTGAAAATTGTCGTCTCAATTTGCATGTTATACTGTCGCGAAGGTCTCGAAAAACCTAGAAGGAATATGCAGACATGCAAAGAAAAACTCTGCATCTGAACCCTGAAATTTGCTCCGGAAGCTGGACTGCTAAAAATAGTAAGTTGTCTGTTTTCGCTCAAATTTTGCACACGAGCAACCTGATGCGCTCTGAATGCCATGTGACTGTTGGAATCTCAAAAATGTTGACTGATTGCCTGTAACTCCACACTTACTAAAAATAGTAAGTACTCAGAATTTGATGGAAATTTGTTGAGAGCCTGCTGGAAGCACACTGACAACAACGTTAAGCTCAATTTTCAATTTATTCACTTCGTTCGACCCTGGACTGACCAAGAAAGATGAAACCCTAATTTTCAGACTTGGTCAATCTCACGCTTAAGCTCAAAGACGGGCACAATCCTCGGAAGGCAGACATCAGAAAAGAGACAGAGAGAGAGAGAGAGAGAGAAAAACCCAAGCCAAAAGACCAGAATGGAGCAAAAATTAGGGGGTCCCCATTTGAATGGGGCGATGTGTGAAAAGGTCACAACAATACCACAGGGACAATGTGAGCATATCTTACTATGAAAACATATAATGATTAGCGATAAGTATTGATGGTCTACAAGACCCTCTGAATTCTATGTGGTGAAATCTCAACTAAAGATAAAATCCAAATTAAGGGCCTAATATGACAATCTTGAGAAATTAGTCTTTTACCATCTAAACGCAATCTTGCTATGAGCAAAAATTTTCATTTGCTATTGAGATAAGTCTGAAACAGAAAGTATGAACTAAATACAAGTATAATGTAATGTTCCCTTCCTAAGCTATGTTAGTATTAGCCGTTAGGCGTTAGCCTATCCTTCGGGGTTCCCATAGGCAAAATTGGGTAAGGGCTAGGGAACTCCTCGAGTCTTGGAGACACGCAATGTAGCCCATGTGGCCTTTCTAGGTGTTGCTTTGGGTTCATGCTGTAGAAACCCTTATTTCCCCGTTTTCTCTAAATCTGACTGTTTTTATGTTTTTTGAAGGTTTTTGGTTTTTTTGGTGTTTTTGAGCATAAATGAAGTAATGCGATTTTGCAAGGATTGAATAATAAATTCAAATAAAATCATATAGTCGCTAATAGAAGCAAATAGCTAAGGAAATGAGTAACCAGTATGTTTATTGTACTTTCCAAAACATTACAATGCTGGATCTTTGACATGCATATGAAAAAAACAATAGATTTGCAATATTCAAAAGAACCTGATTTCAGCCACCCTAGAGAAGAATGAGATCAATACGGCTCTCTGAGTGTATATTCTCCCTCCGTCAGAAGTTGTCAAAAGATTCCAGATGCATAGGCGCCTTCAACTGTGAAGATGAATGATCAAAAGGAAAGGCGATTTTCTCTGATAACAAGGTATGGCCTGTTCTAGGGAAGTACGGACTGCATGCTCAGGTGGTACGACTGTGTAAAGCAGCAACAAATAAAAAGGTACGGCCCTCTGACAAATCTCCAGATCTTTTTGAAGTTGGCGCCTTGATATAAGAAAACTCCTCTGGACAATTTGCTATCCAAAACCCTGTAGTTTGAATCACTGTGAAGCTCTGTAATTTCTTCTGAATGAAGAAATCCCTCTGCCTGGCAATAAATCGGATGATATCTCACACCCTCTAAACTGCTTTCACTGGAGATGGCTCGTTCCCCAATGCTCTGAGACTGAAACCCTAGGCTTCTGTGCTCTGCTCAAGACTTGATCAATTTTCAATTCACAATCACATAATGGGCTCGAATTTCCAAGCAAATGCCTTATACTCATGAAAAGTGTGAATTCCTTAATAATAGGGAATCATTAAAAGAATTCGACTTTTATTATTTAATTTCTCAATAGTCTCCAATTAAATTTTAATAATAAAATATAATCATCAAATGGCCCCTTCCATGATGGGCGACCCCCTTCAGCTCAAATCACTTAAGTCATAATATTAAAATATTACAACTTTATATTATATGCTCCAGTTAATTAATATTTAATTAATTCAATTAAATATTAATATCTCACTCAATATTCACCCGATGCACGAATCGTCTGAGGCTGACGACTAAGGAAGTGATTCTGCACGTGATCCATCCATACTGCTAAAAATAGCAGGGGTCCCTCGCTGAGTGCTGAATACTGCTAAAAATAGCAACTCAGGCTAAAAGTGTCCGAATGAGCCCGAACGAAAGCCAACTGATCAAATACTGACAACTGAAGCTGAGCCAAGCTCCATCAAGACCCTCTATCCATCCCATTAGCCTACGAGGGTCGCATAATAGGCTAATCCTGTGCTCTGAGAGATGTCAACTAGAGGGGGACATGACACATGCCGATTAGATGTTTTGAACACTTTGTTCATTATGGCTATTTTTAGTATGCCTGTTTTTAGTAAGTCACCATTTCGACACCGACCATGTCACTCAGCTTCAGTTTCATCTCAGGATAGTCGATTTGTGTTTTTAATAATGTTTTGCTGGTCTTTTTATTTAACTGGACGAGTTGTTCTATTTAACGCTAAAGTTATGAAGTTAAATTAAAATATTTAACTTAGTGTTATTGAAAATATTAAAGGTGACTTTTATTGAGGAGACATAAAGGAGTATTAAAAAGAAAATATTTGAGGAACATAAAAGGGGAAGCCCAAGTGGGAATAAAGAAAATTTAAAATAAAATAAAGCATTTTTATTTCTCCAAGACGGGCGTGGGTTTTGGAGGAGATCAAAAAGTAGCTTTATGAGCTCATTTGCAGCTTATGCTGGAAAATTGGATGAACAGGTTATTGCTCGTTGACATTGTCTTCCAAGGGCTTTGTGAGGGTGATAATCTTCACAGAGGACATCTTTGAAAGTGAGATCTTTCCTGGAGAATTTGCTGGTGCTTTCATTCAGGAATCACATTCGTGCCTATTTCTTCATATTTTGGTGAATTTGTTTGAAGTGTTCAAGACTACTTTTCAAAGAAGATTTGTTGGGTCAAAGACAGCAGGGTTTGAGAGCCATAAACACGCTGAAATCCTTCCAATAGCTGGACATACCACCTTGACAAGAGCGTGTGAATTTGTGGACCTGGACGCCTAGGGTATTGAGCAGATTCTTGCTAGTTGGGAGGCACCTAGGGCAGATAATTACCTTGGCATCAAGTGCTGGGCGGAGAAGTGCAGATTTGTGGTGCTTTGAAGCCATTAACGGAACCTCTGTTCACTGTTTCAGACTTGTTTGCAGACCTGTTGTGCATTGCAGCTTCCAGATATGTCAAAAATGGATTAGTTTATGTATTGCATCCTTTTGGGAGCTTCTTTAATGTTATTCAAGTTTGTATATCTGCTGTTCATGCAAATCTGAGTGTAAACAGCCCATAAACTCACTGTTAGAAAATTCTATCAGACTGAAAAATGTATTGCAACCCTTGGGTTTTAATGTTTCGATGAAGTACTTTTGTTCTGCTCATTTGGGTGTTCAATATTCATGCTCTAAATTCATATGACTGTCATATTTATCTTTGAGAACCCTTGAAACAGCAGTTTGATTAGGAAAAAGGGTTATTTGGCTAAGTTCAGTTGGCTGTAGCTTTATTGTTATTTCAAAAAATCAAAAAAAAAGTAGTAGGGTGTATATTACATATAATGAGGCTATAAAAAAGTATATTCATAGCTTAAATTTATGTTCCTTCGTGCATGCAAGACCATAACAGAATCATCATCAAAACTTAAAAGTGTCCTTAATTAAGCGAGGCTCTATTTCATATCTGTTTCTAACGCATGAAAGCAAAATTATTCAGTTGTGTTCTTTATTACTTAAATTGTTACTCAATGAAGATACATATAAGTCTCTTAAACTCTTTTAGTAGATGGTTTAATCCGATTCACTTCAGGAAGAAAAGTGTAATGTCCCCATTTTGCGAGCATCAAAGTTCGTAAGGATTAGCCTATCATTTGACCCTCGTAGGCTAACAGTTATGGATAGAGGGTCTTCTGTGGCAGTTACCGGTGATTTAGAGACATTACTCTTCAGCTGGATTCAGGTTTTGGCCTTTGCACAGGTTATTTGACTCAGATTGGCACACTTACTATTTATAGTAAGTTACTATTTTGGGAGAGTCCGGGTTCCTATTAATAGAAAGACACCTGAGCAAAGCATATTGGCAGTGTCGACCTTGATTGGGCCTTTGCAGCTATTTCTAGACTCAATTTCACATACTTACTATTTATAGTAAGTCACTATTCAGGGTTTCTATTTTTAGACAGGCATCCAATCACATGGAGAACAGGGAGAGTCGACTCCTGGCTCAGACGGCTTAGCAATCAGACAAGTACATCAAGAGATATTAAAGTTTAAGTGACTTAAGTGATTTATTTAATATTTTAATATTATTATAAAGTTATAAAGTAACTTTATAATAATAAAGTCACTTTAATATAATAAAGTGCGTTAAGTGAATAATTTAATGTGGGAATAAATCTTTTATCCCACATTGGCCAGGAAGGTGTTTGAGCTCTCTTAAGGAAAGAATAAAAAGAGAGGCAAGAGCTCATTCTGGGATCCAGTTGATGAATATTATTTTGGTTAATTTTTATTGTGGAGCCTAGGGCTTTCGCAGTTTTCTTCTTTGATCATAGGAAACGAAAACTTCCTATTGATAGCATAACTGAGGGAGTGAAAGATCTCTTGAAGGGTTGCAAATTGAGGAGAGGATAATTTTGTCCTTTCATTTGTGCTTAAAGGCGAAGATTTTATCTAGGGTTTGAAGATTATCGAAGGTCTATCAAGTGCAGACCTGAAGATTCATCATTGGCAGCCACTAGTGATCAGAGTTCAAACTTTGTGTTGGCTGCTACAGTGGCGTGAGCAGTAATTTGCTACAGTACCCGCTATAGTGCACGTGAACAGTGCCGCTACAGTACTGAGCTACAGTACCCGCGCTACAGTGACATGATTTTGAGAAGCATTTCCAGTCATACACAGCAGCATTGAGAGAGCCACGATTTTGGCTCATATCTTTCTTTGGCATCGATTTTCCTTGAAGATTGAAGGGCAGATTTTATTTCGAGGAAATCTGATATAAATCAGACATTTCACAGTCACAGCTGGGACGCCATTGGAGGTTTGTTTTTATTGTGGAGCACTCATTTGACATCGGATTCACTTGGGACTTGGTTCGCCCTCTTCCTTGGGCCTTAGAGATCACATTTGGTGCTTGGGACAGAATTTTTATGCTTAATATTATTTTATTTTTGAGATCAGACCAGAACAGGGGCGGCTAGCTTGAGGCATTCGATTTGGCTTTGGAAAGCACAATTTCAATTGGTTTTTGCTTGCTTCCTCATCTCCACTCAAGGGCGCTTCAATTCAACCAGGTTCCATTGTCTATTTGACCTGTTAGATTTGCATATGATATCATTTTTGTAATCTGCTGTAGATGCATGTTTATGACAGTCAATAAGTAATATGTAAGTGCCAAGAGTCTTGGCCATTTTATGAATGAATTGTAACAATCTTTCATTTTGCAATTAAGGAGAAATGAGGAGTTGCATAATCATTGTCTTCTTCAAGCATTTCCAAAGCATCTTGTACTTAGTTAGCTTGCATGCCAACTGTTTGACGAAATGTCCATTGGCTGTAGATGATTAGTTTGCTTTGCAAATTCATCTAATTGCATAGAAAGGTACAAAAATAAGTCATTCTTGCAACTAGAGCTTAGCATTGTCATTCTTGCATTGTTCTATAAGCATTTGAAGCTTTATTTCATCATCATTCAAGCAAAATCATCAAACTCAAACATGAAACCAGCAAGAAGCACTTTGCTTACAAAGTGTTTGACAAAATTTCAAAGGAACAAAAAAGAGTTTTTGAGTCAGCTTAGGCTAGGCTCATTACAAAAAGATACATATTGTAAGATCCCTTTGGAAAGCAAAGCATCCTTTTATTGTGTATGAAGAGGAGATAATTCACGTGAAACTCTTTGTCGATATAGTCGCATTATTTTTAGTTGTAAAGCATACATTGAGACTTATTAGTAAATGAATGGAGTTAGATTTCACAATGGCCATTAATATAGAGTTTCAACATTTTTTATAAGTAGAGATTCATCTAACCTTCAAGACTAGATAGGTGCAGAAAAGAATTTTAAATAAGATAATCATCTATCTCTTCCTTGAACCTTTATACCTTGGTACTTCTCCAAGTTTCCAAGACAAGGGAGCATAGATTCCAGTGTTGTTTTTATGATCAGATTATATATAAGCAGAATTTTAATTCAAATCAGACACATAAACACAGAATATACCCTGGGAAAACCCTCCTCTTGAGGGAGAAAAACCCAGCAACAATATATCACCTATATATTGAATGATAAACAAAAGTATCCTTTACAATGAGGCTAATTATGAGCCCAAGAATGGAATCACAATCTGATGCTAACACAGATACAATATAAAGCAACTTGCTGATGATAAATACAGCCTGCTACAATACTTTGATAAGCCTCCTACAATATATTGAATTGCACTTGAAGGACTTCGACCTTAAGAGAACTCGAACTGAGATGAACAATCGATGAAAATAGATAATAAACAATGAATGACCATCGATCATATATACACGATGAAGGGAGAGGACGTGTCCCTTCAAAACTTCAAGTCGACCTCCACCACAAGTCGGCCACCAAAAAGAATATGATCCTTCATAAAAATCACACCAATAAAAAGTCGGCCAAATTAACAATAATTACATATAATTAAATGTCTCATGATGAATTTGTATCTTCTCATGTAAGCCATAATCAAAGTATAAAATGAAGCGCCTCTTCATTGACTATGATGTCTACAATTCAAATAGCCGTTAGGCTATAATTTGAATTGCCTTCAACAAGTCGTGCTAATCTAGAAGTAGCAGGCCGACGCTGCTTAATAACATCAACACTCCCTCTCAGCTAGGGAGGATACTTCTAGTTGTATAAGACGTATCAGCTCATCATGATGTCAACCAAAATGGCTACACCCATATGTGGAAAATAGACATATCACCTCATCGTGATATCAACCATCATGGCTACTACCATGTATGGAAAGAAGAAATATCACCTCACCGTAATATCAACCATCATGGCTACTCCCATAGATGGTAAATGTGCACAAGTGCTCATCACTCAATGTGATGTCATCACCTCATCGTGACATTCACCATGGCTACTCCCAGAGGGTGAAAAAGCACAAGTACAAGAAAATCATCACGGACTCTCTCACGTGATGCTGTCATGGAGTCACACACATGACATCCACCATGGCTCTCCCAGAGGGTGGAAACAAGGGCTTTCAGCTCAAATCTCTCTCAAAGAGAAATGCAATAACAAGGGCTTGCACCTCAAATCTCTCTCACAAAGAGAAATTCATTAAGAAGGTCATTGATACTGAGACTCCCTCTCAGCTAGGGCTTCATTCTCCACCATACCAAGCTTGTCTCGAAAGTACACAAACTTTATCCTAGAGAGAGGCTTGGTGAGAATGTATGCCGTCTACTCATCAGTGCTGATATACCTCAACTGAATACCATATCTCTGATATAGTGGTATTTGATCTCAACATGTTTAGTTTTTTCATGAACACAGGATTGACAGAAAGCTTCACACGGATTTGATTATCACAATGAGTGACAGTCGGCTCAAATGATTGTCCAACCAATCCTGCAAGGAACTTCCGAAGCCACACTGCTTCTCGAGCTGCCACACAAGTTGCAATATACTCGGCCTCTGCAGTGCTCAGTGCCACTGAAGACTGCTTCCTGCTACACCAAAATATCATCGCAGACCTCAGACTGAAGCAACATTCAGAGGTGCTCTTACGATCAGTAACAGACCCTGCCTAATCAGAAACAGTATATCCAAGTAGCTTCAAGCCCATATCAGTAGAATACCTGTTGATGTGTTTTTCGTGACCGCACCAATGCAGAATAAAGTCGCCAACGGCCACCCTATTCTCTCTTGATCAAAGTATTCCGCATGCTAAGATTGCAAGAAAGTTCATGCGTTCAACTCCAAGGTTCTTTCAGTGCGAATAGGCTCAGTTGGCTCGATGTGATTTGCTGATATTTCAAGGGGACTTACGGAATTGTTCGGCAGCGGAGAAAGGAATTCATATGCTCGGAAGGTTTATCTATGAAGCGCGGGTTTTCCTATTCTAACCAGAAAGTACTGAATTGAAATGGTGCAGGGTTTAGAGATTCTAAATCTATTCTAAGGCGTGGGACATGGCGATCAATCTTTACAAGCTTCAACCAGGCTCTGCTTTTCCTCGCTTCGGACAACCTCCACAGAACCGGTGCAATCTTCAGAGGAGTAGCTCAAGGTGTTCAAATTATAATTCAACACAAAGACACCGTCACAACGATGCATACCAACGTGTGAATCACAAACGAAGTTAAATCCGCGATGTTCCAGTTGACCACGCAAGGCGAACTCACCATCAGCGAGCCCACTAGTGGTATGGATAGACGAAGCTTTGCTCAAATTGAAGACCACATTCCACAATTAACATCTACTTGCATGGAATGAAAATTATACTACTTTGAACTATTTTATGCTACTATTTGAATCGGAAGGATGAAGAAACCTTGCTAGCTACTCACAACAAAGACGAAATTCACCATCAATGAAAAACTCATTTATTGAGAGTGTTCACAACAATTTCTTACAAAGTTTTCAAAGGGAAAACTTTCCCTCTTCTTCAAACTACACTATCAATCTATACTAAGCTACTTCTAAGTTGTCCCTCTACTCTATGTCTATTCTAATCTTCTCTACTGTCTAATGAGTTACAAATGAGGGGGACTCCCCCTTTTATAGTTGGCCCAGTCCAACAGACGGCTCAGATTACAATTCACTGGATGGCCCAGATTGTGCCACCTCAGCGCTAAACAAGATTCGCCCTAAAAACCACCACAAAGGAGAGTGGGGTAATCAATGAGCCATTAATGTCCACCATCCTTCTAGAAGATTCCCGTTTGTAGACGCGTTCACACTGTTCTCGATCTTCTTTCTTGATGTTGCTCTTCAACTTTTTCTTTGTCACTTGAGTCTCAACACTTAGCCATTTTCTTGCAACTTTTCTTCCTTCGAGGTTGAGATGTCGTCTTGAATCACTCGCTTCATCACTCTAAGTTATCATCGCTTGGTCTCGACGTTCCTCCTGCAAAACAAGCAAGGAGAAGAGCATTAGAACACTTCATAATATAATCTTAACTTACCTGATTTTCACGCTCTAACTTCCAAGCGTTCATTGTCTTCACTAGCCATCTTTGCGTTCAATCCTTCATGCCTTAGCCAAATTTTCAACCCATCTTCCTCAAGGGCGTACTATCTTTGAGAAATTCATTTTACTAACTGGAGCTCTGATATTCAATTTCGTTCAACTCTGACTCTGGAAGATTAGTCCCACAAAGAATTCAATCAAATTCACCTAGGCTATTGACTTCAAACTCATCCGCTGAGGCATTTTATCTTGAAAACACATTTTCTTCACATTTGCCTTAGAAAATTTTTAAATTTCCCTTAGGAAATTCATCAACCCAGTGCCCATCAAAAATATCCATCCTGAAGGCTTGGCGAAGCACGAAAGACTTTAAAATCCATTCCCTGTTGAAGATCTTCAATACCCAGAAGAGAATTTTCTTCAGAACGCATCGAATCCATGGGTACCCAATGAACGGGTTCATTTAATTTTCTTGAATTTTGAACCTTGGAAAAAATAATTTTTAACAAATTTGATTCCGTTCTTCATCTGTGATCATCTTGTTGCTCTTACTTGAGAAATACTAACTCATCCTGCAATGTTGGCACCTTCTGCCTTTATCACTGGCAACTTCACTTGAACTTCAAGAAAATTCATCACTTCACCAGACTTGAGCGTATTTTCTAAGGAAGAAAATATTTGTGCCTTAGAAAATTTTTGAATCACTTCGAAAATTTTGCCTTAGAAAATTTTATTCAACTTTGCTCACTTTGCCTATGAGAAAAATCATCAACTTCACTCAGAAAGTCTTCCTGCAAGTACATCATACTTAACATCCAACGCCTGGCATTTTCCTTTTTTTTTTTATTCACCACTTAGCAATATTTTCTCCCATCAATTTTATTTCACCATCTTCACACTCCACCCTAGGCGCATAGCATATTTGATGCCTAGCATGCTTCACTTCACACGCCTTGTATTTTATTCACCCTTGAAAGACATTTAGATTTCCACGCCTTAGTTATGTGTATTTTCCCTTTACTTCTTGCATGGCGCACATCACACTTGAAGGTGAATGTTTTTCAAACGCCTAGTATACTTCACTTTCCACTTACCACCTTTCTTATTTGGGCGCATATCACATGTAGAGGAGAAAACACATCAACTTTATACCTTGGGCGTATTTGAGCTAGAGGAAAGGATAACATTCATGACGCCTTCCCCTTTGACTTGTTGACCTCTCAAACATGGGCGCATTTAGCACTTGATGGAGGATGAAAACTGTTGACTCTTTGACCTTTTCTAGCTTATTCTTGCATGGGCGCATTTTGATGGGTGAGGAGGATATCTACAACACTTGGAATTTTTTATCTCCCTATTTTCCTTTGGGCGCATTTGAGGTGTGGAGAAGGATGAGCATCTTTGACCTTTTGACTTCTCTTGTTGAACTTCTTAGCATGGGCGCATTTTACTAGTGGAGGAGGATATTTCTAACTTAGAAATTTTTTTTTATGCTTCAAGGCTAAGATGGGCGCATTTTGGCATAGGAGGTGGATAAACTTTGTTGACTTTCCTTTGACCTCTTTCTTTTGGGCGCATTTTGCCATGCCTGAAGGATGGAAGTTGATACTTAGAAATTTTTTCAAACACTTGAAGGCAAGCTGGGCGCATTTTCAAGGTGGTGAAGGATAAAGTCCCAGACTTAGAATTTTTTCCTCGTTTTCGCCAGCTTTCATGCCCTGCTATTTATAGTAAGCCCTCTGATTTTGCATCTCTGAAGCTCAAAACGACTTGAAATTTTGAACATTGGATCTTCACGACTTCATCAACCTGTTGACACTGCCATTTTTAGTCGGCCTGCTATTTTTAGCCCATTTCTAAGGATGATTTACTATAAATAGCAAATGCTTGCTTCTGATAGCTCCACTGCTCCGATTAACTTGAAATTTGAATGAGACGCTCCTCACCACGTGACCCGACTGCTGACATCAACGCATGCGCCTGACTTGCTATTTTTAGCCTGTTTCCAAATTGACTTACTATAAATAGTAAGTGCTCCGTTTGACTTGAAATTTTACCAGGAGATAGCCTGAAGGATGCTGATTGCGGTGGTTTACACCGGTTTTCGAAATTTCTGACTTTTTACCCTTCTTTTCAGGCTCCGAAGTTGGAAACCCTAATTTTCTCTGCATGCGTATCAAATGATCTCTGTTTCTCTTCGTTTCTATGGCATTGCGATCAGTTCATGATTCTGAACTGCTGGGAGGCGGCTGCCGGGACATACCTGCTAAAAATAGTAAGTTCCTTACTGAGTGATTATCTCCATTTGCATGTCACACTACTGCGAAGCTCTCGAAAAACCCACCAGGAATCATCCGACATGCAAAAGAAACCCTGACATGCAAACCCTAAAAATAGCCTCGAAAGACTGAATTCTAAAAGCTGTCGTCTCGTTTTGCATGTTATATCATCGCGAAGGTCTCGAAAAACCCAGAAGGAATATCCAGACATGCAAAGAAAAACTCTGCATTTAGGTCTTGAAATTGGTCCCGGAAGCTGGACTACTAAAAATAGTAAGTTGTCTGTTTTCACTCAAATTTTGCACGTGAATAGCCTAATGTGCCCTGAATGCAGTGTGACTGTCGAAATCTCAAAAATGATGACTGATTTGCCTGTAATTTCACACTTACTAAAAATAGTAAGTACCTCAGAATCTGATGAAAACTTGCTGAGAGCTTGCTGGAAGCATATTGACAACAATGTTAAGCTCAATTTTCAATTTATTCACTTCGTTCGACTTTGGACTGACCAGGAAAGATGGAAACCCTAATTCTCAGACTTGGCCAAAATTTCACGTTCAAAGACGGGTATAACCCCAGATAGACAAAGCGAGAGAGAGACAACAACAAAAACAAACCAAAATCAAGCCAAAAGTAAAGCCAAAATTAGGGGGTCCGCATTTGCAATGGGGCGATGTGTGAAAAACATCACAACAATACCTCAAGCCATATCCAACTGTGTCACGCAAGTATCTCAGGATATGCTTTGTTGCAACTAGATGTATTTGCCTTGGTTCACACATGAACTGACTAAGTGCACTCATTGCATAGAAAATATCTGGTCTAGTATCAACGATCCAATCAAATGTTTGTACATAGTAGGATCCACTAGCTGCAACCTCCTTAAGCTTCTGAAAATTGGTCTCCATAGGCGTAGATATGGATTAGCAATCCATCATACCAAAACTCTTCAAGATGTCAATAGAATACTTCCCTTGACTCAGAATGATCTCATCAGGCCTCTGCCATACTTTTAAACCAAGGAAGTAATGCATGTACTTAAGATCCTTCATTTCAAATTCAAAAGCTAACTCCTTGCATTTGATAATGAGGTGATCTTCTCCAGTAAGAATTAAATCACATAAAGAACCAACATCAACTAGATTACCATCTTCTTCAGGTCCAGTAGGCTCCCTCTGAATCTTCAAGTACTTGCATCAACCTTCTGACCTCTTCGTCCAAGATTGCCTGCAACGCTTGCCTTAGAGAAATGTTTTCCCGTGCACACCTCTGATACTATAGAGAGTTCAGGATTGTCCTCCTCGACCTCATCCCAGATCACTCTATTTTGAATAGATTTGCGGAGCTACCAATGTCAAATCCAAATGACTATCTTGAGCAATTCTGATCTCAGCAGTTGAAGGGATCCTCTAAGGATTTAGCACCTAGCCTTGCAATACAGTAATCTTCACTTCTTCTCAGTGAGTTACAAAACTCCCTCTTGATCCCTGCTTCAAAGATTGCAAAGAAGACTTCTAGAAGTGAACTTCCTCACAAGATGCCTGAAGCTCTTCCTCCTTGTGCAATCTTTCATTACTTTCTTGCTTCTCGATCCGTGCTGGAAGCATTTTAGAGAGAGATTACTAACAGTTTATAACTATCTAAAGAAATATCAAGGCTGGAATCATACAAGGTTTACTATCTCAAGTTATAGCATGAACACATAAGAGTTTATGAACAATATTAAAAACATGAATAAAGAAATCAACAATTCAGAGAAATGTGTAGCAAATATCAAAAGATCAAAATGAAAGGATAAAGAACTTATCTTTATTGAATTCTGATATAACTCTTTCTTCCATCTTTTACTCCAACTCCTCTCGAGAGTGTTAGACTCAAGACAACAAAAGACAATCTGCACAACTACAGATTTCTTGAATGCATTATACAGTTAGCATGTAGAGCCAACCCTCTTCAAGAGTCAAGGCTCTATCACAATTCATGCATTAGAGAATGATATCGCTGTGACCAACAAATCACAATGAAAATCCAGTTCTCTTTTTCATCTCAGAGTCACACTCGGAGATTTACACAACTGGCATGAAACAACTTGAAATGAACTAATGGTAACTTCAAGGGATCTTATGTCAGAGATCACCTACTCAAAAGAAACCATAACCTTTTACTAATCACAAAAATATTGCAGATCTAAATTTTACAAAAAAAAAGAAATACTTATCTCGATAAAATCAGGATCTCCTTAAGTGCTCATCTTAAATACTTTTCAGGTCACTTATTTTTCCATAAACGTGGCTCAGAGAATTTCTGCACACCCAGAACTCAAAATAGGCAAAGGAATAGTAACTCAAAAGACACGACTTCCCATCAAGCGAAACTAGCCCAGAAGATACTCACATTTTAATACTGCCCATGCCTTCCGCGTCAACAGTAACATCTTTAACCAACAAGAAATAAAGAAGGGCACGATCCAGAATATTCATTCGGAAGGCATTTCACAGGAACTACTTCAAACGAGATCATCATACTCGTCAAGATTGATTGACAAGCATCAAACAACTAGGTTGGGCGCAAATCACATTCCGTCCCCTTGACAACAGAAGAAGCATCAAAGGGAGGTTCTCTTGCCTAACAATGGACGATATGCATCGATGCCTCAAGCGACTCTACCCAGGGGCGCTCTTCCAAGGGGATCGTGACTTCTTGAATCGAGGTGTGTGAGATAGCGAGAGCCTGTGGCTCCATCACAATTCAGTTCTGATTGCCCACCTAAATAGTTGATATCAATCCTCAAATCTGATGACTGGAACACGTGAATCTAGACAACACCCATCACTATCCTGGCGACACTCATCTGGCAGTCTCACATTATCAGAACGTGTTTATCTCTATGATCTTCAATCTCTCACTTAGGGGAGGCGCGACAATCACTAGTACCGGAGGATTCATCGGGGCTCGATATTTTGTATTGATCTCAAAGCAGTTGTTGCGATAAATACCATTGAAATCCGGGATCCATTTTCTCTCTTGTGCCGACTACTAAGTTTCGGAGTTTATCGAAACAATAATATCTATTGTAATAGGTGCCTTTTTCACCTGCGTCACCGCATACATTCTCTTTCATTTATTGGTGGAACGGATTGAGCATTGGAAGCAGGACATATCGAATTCTGGCATCCTAAATATGACGACAATCTTCAAAATCGGACTCAAAGAAAAATGGTGTTGTTTGATTTATATTTTTTCGAACTCTTTGTGAAGCGGCTTTCAGCAACCTTTAGACTCCTATGGTCTCCAGCGACTACCAAAGATATACCACCGATCTAAGATTAACACTTTCTGGATCTGACTTATATTGCTTAGCCAAAACTGATCGGATCTTTACTTAACCCACTTTGATACCATGTTATTTTTATGATCAGATTATATATAAGCAGAATTTTAATTCAAATCAGATACATAAACACAGAATATAACCTGGGAAAACCCTCCTCTTGAGGGAGAAAAACCCAGCAACAATATATCACCTATATATTGAATGATAAATAAAAGTATCCTTTACAATGAGGCTAATTATGAGCCCAAGAATGGAATCACAATCTGATGCTAACACAGATACAATATAAAGGAACTTGCTGATGATAAATACAGCTACAATACTTTGATAAGCCTCCTACAATATATCGAACTGCACTTGAAGGACTTCAACCTTAAGAGAACTCGAACTGAGATGAACAATTGATGAAAATAGATAATAAACAATGAATGAGTATCAATCATATATACACGATGAAGGGAGAGGACGTGTCCCTTCAAAACTTCAAGTCGGCCTCCACCAAAAGTCGGCCACCAAAAATAATATGATCCTTCATAAAAATCGCACCCATAAGAAGTCGGCCAAATTAACAATAATTACATATAATTAAATGTCTCAAGATGAATTTGTATCTTCTCATGTCGGCCATAATCAAAGTATAAAATGAAGCTCCTCTTCATTGAATATGATGTCTACAATTCAAATAGCCGTTAGGCTATAATTTGAATTGCCTTCAACAAGTCGTGCTGGTCTGGAAGTAGCAGCCCGACGCTGCTTAATAACATCAACATCCAGAACCTCAAAAGGTTCTCAAATTTGGGGACAGTGGGGGATTGGCTATTAAAATAACATAGTAAAAGTAGCTGAATTTTGAAAAGTAAATACAATGTGTTAAATCTGCAATGGCAGTTCTCCCCCTTTTATCTTTTCAGGTGTTTTCAGCAATTTTTTTCTTTAAAAGTTACCTTTTTTTTATATTTATACATCAAATGTTGCAGGCTGTCCAGCCCGAAGTCCCCTCCAAGTCCCAAAGTCCGTGGAATTTCTGGGACATTAACTGGATCCTCGGGAAAGTCTCTATGATACACTGCCTTCTACACTTGTTTAAAGAGTAATATGTGATGATATAATTCTTAGATTCGTTGTTACTCTTAGGGAGATAAAACAACAAAAATCAAGTAAAACCATTTGGTGACCATTTGTATTGTGGCTTATTGATACACTTCAATATAACACATCAGCCTCAACATTATGAGTGTGAATTTCCTCTCCATTTTGAAGAATTTGAATTTGGGTTGAGTTAGTCGAACTCATTTGTTGAAGGTAGATGAAATGAATTTAACTCTAGAGTAAAATTACTAACATGACATTAAACTTCTTTAGATAGACAACTTGTTAGTTGAACTAATCAATATTTATATCCTGGTTTGAAAATATTGTTAATTAATCAGTTAAACTAGTTGTCAATTTGTTAAAATTGATTATTAAATTTATTATTTTCTAGAAAAAAAAAATCCCAATTTTGGGGGCATATCAAGAGGGGATGATCCAAAATGTGTAATACTACAAGAAAGTTCTCTATGTCCCTGTTTTTGGCTCAGAAACAGCAGAGATCGTTACCAAAAGGAAATCAGAGGACAAACATCTCTGCAGCAAATATTGATGGCACATTTTAAAGTCATCAGATACCTTAAATTGGCAATTTCCTAGATGGATTGTGACTGCAGTTGATCTGATCCACTCTCCAAATCTTGTTCTGTATTATTATTAGTATCATTAGATAGATAAATGTAAAATTTATATGCCATTCTCTATGTACTCAAAACTGTTCCAATTAATAGGATGCAGCAGCCGAATTGTTATACTATGAGTTTTCCATATGAAAAGGCTTCATTTGTGGATTGTGTAGTTAATGACTTTTTTAATATTCAACTACCGGATTCCTTTCCCAAAGATGACGGTTCAATTTTTTATATTTATAGCTGGAGCACTGTTGATCCTCTTTTCATAGTTTTCCAATCAAGAAAATAATGAGAATAATTGATATCTAATTGTATGTCTAAAATTGCACTTCTATAATGCTTGTTTCAGTCTATTTAATGGCAATTTTAAGTGATGGCCATACCTTTTTAATTCTTGCTGAAAGACCACTATTAACTTTTCTTTTTCTCTCCAGTTCTGACCATTTGTCGTGTAGCTTTTGTTGAACTGCCACTGACTCCTCCCAAATTTTCCTAAAATTGTGTTCGTAATCCTCAGTAAATGATATAATTTGAGGCCTTATTGTAGCTTTAAAATCCACGCCTAAAATATCCATAGGTGTCATTCCTCTGCTATTTAGCTTGTACTCAAATTGACTCCCAAGCTTCAACCTGAGACCCAACGAATCCTCAGCACCAAATAAAAGAGCAGTATAGAAAAGCCAGACAATCTTATATAATTAAGTGTTAGAAAGTTGTTTACAAAATATCAAAAATTAAACCTGCTGAATTGATCTTTTAAGTTAAAAGGTATATGTGCCAGGTTTAGTTTCCAGAACAAGAGAAAATAGCAAGTGTAGTAAAAAATAAGTGATGTGGCCCACTCTTTGTGGGACCGACATAGACCAAAATGTAGGAATTTAGAAATTCTTAATTATTTTCTTACAAATAAAAAATACTGAGATGTGTAAATATCATATGTATATTTTTCATAGTGGTTTGTTGGAGGAATAATTTTGGTGGCATGGTTCCCCAATGTAGGTACTTTTTACTAAAATAAGATGTTAGTTTTAAGAGATTAGCTTAAAGGAGATATTCTAGAGAGTTCTTTTGGGGCAAAGCATGTGGTGACAAGACTCAGACTCAGCAAATTGAGAAAACCATGAAATATAGAGATTTGTTAAGGATTTAAAGCCTTTATTATGCACCTCTCACTAAATCAAATTTAAAGACATGATAAACTAATCCAATAGAAGCTACTTGATCTCATACTCAAGTATACATCAATCAAATGAAGTTCAAAACCCAATTTCAGCTGAAGGAAACAACATTTTTAAAAATATAAATATTGTTGAGTGTTTTAGTCATACAGAACTCAAGGATTATAAAATCCATGGCATCAAAAAAAAAATCAGAAGTATAATAGTGGCTTAGAGGAGCCTACATCACTCAACCCAACACCTAGAGCTCTATAATCAGTCTATTGATAAACAAATTTGTCACTACGATGTTTGTTGAGATCAACATGACTTGCACAATGGGCAATGGCAAGTGTTTGCAACAGTTGAAGAAATTGCCATTGAACAAGAAATTTTCCTTTGTGTTTGAGAGGGGTAGCTCCCTCATAAGATAGGGATTTTCGAATTTTCATGTACTTTTTACCAAAGAGTACAAAAACGCACAAAAACAGAAAATGGAAAACGCACAAAGAAACCCTAGACAAGAAATGCAACAAAACCATCTACAAATTCCTCTAGAACAAATAGACAAAACAATGGACAAAAAGGGGAGAGTATGTAGAGTTAAATAGAAAACAAAGTTTAACCCTAGACCCACACCAACAACAAGAAAGACAAAGGTTCAACTGTTCAATACTTTTCATGAAAAACACAAGAAAGGAATGAAGAAACACATTCCATATCAGATCTTAATGCTTTATAGATTCCAAAACGATGCTACAATGTTGAAACTACAATCAAAACAAATCAATGATACCATTGTTAAGTGTTTAGAAAAATATGCACTTCCAAACAATGGCACTTGAAAAGAAACTTGTATGACCCCAAATAGAACCTCTAAAGTTCCCAAAATGCAAACAAGCTAGCAACACTTGTGACAAATTGCAATGTTTTGGCCTCCAATGTCCCATTGGGATGAAACCAAAGGCAAAATCAACCTTTTTGAATGCTCTAGATGGAATGGTAAGCTTGAATCTATTCCACCAACCAGAAAAGGCAAGGCTATAAAACAAATCCATGAATAGAAACCCTTCCGCAATGAAAATGGGCATGCCTTGGATCACTAGAAAGGCTCTGATACCATGTAAGATTTTAGTACAAAATGCTCCAATACCATGTAAGGTTTGTCAATGACCCAAACAAACCCCAGATCTCGATGCCAAGAGTGACCACAACAACAAAAGCACAAAGATGGTTGAATGTTGTAAAATGCAATATGATACCTATTCCAAAATAGAGGATGTAATACAAGGAAAAAGATGAGATTCTCCAATATCTACACCACTATGCAAGATGAGAGATCAAGTACAATGGATGGATGCTCAAGAGTGAGCTAGAGGTGGGTATATATAATATATGCAACCAAGTGAGAAGGACTCAACCAATGTGGGATAATGGAGATGTAGTACACATGTAGTACATCACCAAACATGAAAAGTATAACCACAATTATTAAATGCATAATTTGCAACAAAATAAATAACTAAATGCAAGGAAATAAGATGTACAAACAATAATGATAGACTCTCAAGTAGATACCTACCTAAGTAAGCTTATCCTATCCTAGGTGCATAATATGCAACAAAATAAATAAGTGCAAGGAAATAAAATGCACAAACCATATTGATAGACTCCCAAGGCCTCTATAATACCCCTAGAGTGTGCATACTCCTCTTTGTGTGTGCACAAACAAAATTGGCTTATGGTGAAAATAGTTGGCTATCTCCTTACCCAAAATGTAGTGATAATTTAAACAATGGCATACAATTTGTTCTCTTAGGTGTAGTGTTGAATTGTATTGTCAAATGTCTTTAAGTCATATGCAACTAGATAACCACGCTAAGTATTGAACTAAGGAGTGTTGGTGTAAATAGGTGCTTTACCTATCTAGTCATTAGTAGGTCCTATTTACATGTTAAGTCCACTTAGGTCTTATGGGGGGATCTTTCTAGAAGGTGTTAGTTGTCATTAGATCTTGTCTTATCTTTTGACTTTTAATGCTTGTGTCCTAGGTAGTTATGATAAGTCATCTCATGCCATAGGATTAAGACACTTGTCGTAATCCTGTTTAATCCTATGTCTCACCTTGGCTATATAACTAGGTGGTCTCATGTGTAAATTGATAGAACAATTGCTATCATTTGCATCCTTTGATAGAATAGCATTATTCTTTCATAACTAATCTCTCTTGTGCTTTCATGAAGTTCCTAGATCTTGGGTGACTATAATCTTTAGCCAAACTTGCATGGTAGAGTATTCTATACCAACTCTTACAAGGAAATCAAATGCATTCATCTAAATCTCAAATGGGTGCACAATGTCAAGCATTTCCAAAACAAGTGTTGCATAATGGCATTGTTTGAGCTTCTTGAAAGAACACTATCACACAAGTGTCCAAGCAAATGTTGCCTTGACACACATGATTTGATTAAGCAGCCAAGTGATACACAATAATCCAAGAACCAAACTACAATAGAAACTTGTGAGTTTGAAAAAGTTGTGCAATTTGATGATGTGCAAAATTGGCCAATAGAAAATTATCATAAGCTTCTCTAAGTTTACATGGATGCCTGTGTCACCGATGACGTAGCCCAAATACTAGATTTGTATTGTGTTGACAATGTAATTGTTGAAGTTGGCTTGCAACTTGTGCTAGAGCAAAGTGTCCAAGCTATGCTCCTCCCAATTCTTGCTAAAGATGAGGATTTCATCCAAGTAAACAATTACAAAGGAGTCGATAAAGGATCGTAGGAAGTCATTCATCAAGCACATAATGTTGTTGGCACATTGATCAATCCAAAAGGCATAACTATCCATTCATACAATCCCTCCTTGTTACATCCCTCTTGTCTTGAACAAGATTATGGCAATAAACTTATGGTCATTATGTTAGTTGTGATTAACTACCTTTCATGTGAATGTGAAAATTGGGAAAATAATTTTTAATTTATTTAATATAACTACAAATATGAATGATTTCTTTATATATATGTAAATGAATGTATTGATGTGATTTATTTTAAAAATGATACAGAGAACGGTCTAACCCTAATTCTTTTTCAAGTGGATGCAGGATCGTCAACACCTCGAGGGAAAGGGAAATATCA
The DNA here is from genome assembly GCA_007258455.2 of Sequoia sempervirens. NCBI lineage: Eukaryota > Viridiplantae > Streptophyta > Pinopsida > Cupressales > Cupressaceae > Sequoia > Sequoia sempervirens. The sequence goes on along the minus strand of VDFB02380361.1, from coordinate 3,889 downwards.
TCAAGGAGAGGTCGTAGTCTATAAAGGATCAAATTACGACCAAGTCACGAGTTGGTGTAAGGTGGCTATTGAAGTCATAACCTAGGGATATATCTCATTTAATTAAATAATTTTAAAACAAGTCAACTTTAAATGATCACGAACATTCTCCTTTAGAAGTCATGTAATGAACTCTTGGAGCACAACTTAAGAGATAGCAAATGAATAAAAAAATATTAAAGTTAATAATAATAATATCAACCTCTAAGTCTGATGATTAAATATTAAAGTTAATAAAATATCAGTTCTTGCCATCGGTGCGGATGGGAGGCGGTAACTCCCCGCCGCCCTTGCCATCATGCCTTCCGGAACGCTCAAGATGGAAGGCATGCAGTCGTTTCTTTTCTCGGAGTCTTGGCTCGGGTTGAAGGGAGGATGGTTTTCTTTGTTTTCTGGACGCTCTCACCCTTTTCTCTTCTTCCTCATTCGCATCGGCATTCATCTTGTTTTTGCATTCTCTTTTGGAAACCTTGGCCAAGCGGCATTTTGGCTTGACTCAACACTCTGATCTCTAGAACGGAGAAGGCATTCTATACTCTCTAGTAGCCGCCATCACTGCATTCTTCTTGACTATGAAGAATCTCTATACCTCTGTAGCTGTCATTGGGATTGTTGGGAGGAAAGGCATCCAGTCAGTTGTCGAGCTTCAGTCTACATTTTCCAGGCATGTTTATAAATGTCTTTGGATTTACTCAATCGTGTATAGTGAATAGTCTCTCTTTTCTTTTAAGGAATCGAAGTGTATTGATGATGCAATCTTGGAAACACGTCCAGTCTAATGAATTCAAACATTGAAATTCTCTGCAACCTCCTTTGCTCCGTCTAGCTGAAATATCTCTTTCCTTTCCATTCGACCCTGCTATGGCTTTCTTCTTGTACCCAAGATTAATCCACGTCTTCCTTCTCTCTGTTACTTGAGGCAAAACCTTCTCTATCTCTTTGATTCTTGAATCTGGGTCAGATCCTTAAATTTAATCATTGTCAGTAGTTGAAATAAATTCAAACTGAGGAAATTCTTTAACATCAATTAAGACAAGTTTTCCTTTCCTCTAGTCAGTAAGGAAAGAAGACATTATATTTGAATGTAGAGGAATGAAATTCTGAGTTGAGTCATTGATTAAATATACTCAAGAGTCCATTGTGTCTAATTGTCGAGTAAGGGTGAAAGAGCTGATGGCACGAGAAACATGCTCATAATCATAAATCCTTGGCCAAGGTTATGATGCTTTGAATAAACAACAATCAGCCATCAAGAATCGGATATACCCCTGGTCAAAATGGTCTTTCTAGTTAGGAGAACCTATAGTGAGAGATCAACCAGGGTAGTATAGGTTCTTGACACCAGACTGAGATGGCAAGATGGTAATTTGTGAAATCCTTTTTAGACTACCCTCGTGAAGGGTAGGATTTCTTCAGTAGAAGAAACACTGCAGACCAGTAGGTTTTTGTGTTGGAAATGTTGTCATTGATGTCAAAGTGAAATAGACGGAGTCATTGATGTCAAGAGAAGCATGACCGAAGATAACATAAGCATAAATGAATGAGAACAAACATAACTGACGATAACATATTGCAAGGGCATGACTAAAGATAACATATTGCAGATGTCAAGTTGAAGGTCCATCATTACACAGATTTATGTGATGAATACAATCTTCAGATTAAACATAGGACTTGAAGACTTGAAGAGAATGGAACGAACAAATTAAGTGTAAGAAAATTCAAAGACATCGAAGATTGGTTAGTGGAATACAAGACAACTTAAGTATTTGTTGCTTGGTTTCAAGATTGTTTTGAGAGCGCAAGTCAAAAAGGTCTATAGCATTAAGTCTTCAAGAATGCGAGCTTCGAAGAATTCAAAACACCAAATAATGGAGATCAACGAATATATTAGTGCTCACAGCAAAGAAGAGATCATCGATTCATCATGAAGAACAGCGATCATATATTGGAAGCATAGCAAACTGATCAATCATATAAGAGGCTGATTGGTGGTTGTAGAGAGTTAGCATTTTCAGGTCAGAAGGTCTATCTTCTTGTGTGGGCTTAAAGTGATAGCATTCATCACAAAGCAGATTGGAGGATAGAGAAGGCAGTCATCTTACATCCATCATTTAATCAAGGTTTGTGCCTTGCACATAGGAGTTGGTGCTCCTTGTAGATTGGTGCCTACTAAATAAGTCTAAGGTGTTGGTGCTCCTTGTAGGTTGGAGCCTACTAAACTATTTCATTTATAATTAGAGTAGGTTGGTACCTACTTTCTTTTGTAAAAATTATTTAAACATTTCATACATCAATTGAAGTCAACTTGATTGCACTGTTCATATCAAGAAGTTGATATTGTGTTAAAGTTAAAAGTTGATAAAAGTTAAGAAAGAAAAAGTGTGTTTTTTATTTACTGATTCACCCCCACCCTCCCCCTCTCAGTAAATCTTTGTGCTCTTCACTTTGGTTGGGCGGAAAAGCCCTTGATGATGTTTCTTTTTCCCTCGAAGACAGAGTCTTGTTCATGCATTCTAGCAGGAAGCTTTCAGACTGTACTTTCTCATAACTCTCTTTCTCTTTACTTCAAATATATTTACTTTATAATGTTTATTTCATTGTTGTTTTAAATACTTTATTCGTTTCGTAATTAATGGAAAAGTTAGTTCATAACCAACTATGGTTTCCAGTATATAAATTGTTAATTGTTCCATTTCAGCTGAAAATGAAAAACTAGAAGTTAGTTATTGAATGTTAGAGAAGTTAATGCTCAAATTATTTATCTTTCCTGTTTGTTATTGCAAAGAAAACTCTCGTAAGGAAAACTAGTTAGTTACACTTCAGCTGAATCTGGTAGTTAATTACTGTTCTTAAACTATAGAATAGCTAGTATGTAACACTCCTTATTTGAATGTTTTTTTCCAAATGTCTTCAGAATGAACAAGTAATGAATGATATCATAACTGAAGGTCAATCTTAGTGAAGCATTGTGCATCACAAGACAGGTTCAAAAGGTCGTCAATATGTGACAAGGGACATTGTGATATTGTTGAGCGTGTGATAGTCAATCGTGTCATCTTTCATTGGCATGGAGATGAGTTTGACCTTTCCTTGATCAATCAACTCTTGGATTTGGCATCAAACTTCATCATTCTCCTAAACAAATTTGCAATAAAAACAACTATTTGAAAGAGGGGACCTAAAAAATAATAGGTCCTATGTTGTACCATGCAATGTGTGGGAAGCCATTGACACTCCTCAAAGACATATTTCTCTTGTTGTAATACTTTGTCAAGTTGTTAAGATGGTGTTTACACAACCTTGCACACATGTTTGGAATGAGGTATGTGATGAGTATTGATGATAAGTAGAAATCCTTCATTGTGTGTTTATTGTTATGTCGATGAGTTATATGCATAAAATGTATATATATGTATATATGTACGTGTCTATGGTAAACTCATACATATAAGTGAATACGTACATGAGCATACATAGGTAGATGTACCTATGCATGCCCATAGACGGATTGCCCATATGCATGGGAATACCAATTGGACTAAAGTGACATATGTATATATATTCCATGTATATATGTCGATCGACGGAATTTGTAGAAACCCCTATTCTCATTTTCTGAAACTGCTTGATTTTTTTGCTTGTTTGAATGTTTTGGTTTTTGTGTTTTGCATGCAATAGTAAATAATGCAATTTTGAAAGAAATTCTAATAAATTCAAAGAAGTGAAAACTGAAGCGGATAATCTTTGAAATAGATAACATACGATCTTATTATTCTTTCCAGATGATTACAATAATAGATCTCTAACATGTAGACAAAGATAAGATAAAAATATCAGTTCAAGAACC
>VDFB02380360.1:0-21094 GCA_007258455.2 Sequoia sempervirens | reverse complement strand
CAACAAAACGGTTTTAATTTTCATTTTCATCTTCATTTTCATCAACAAAATGGTTTTCATTTTCATTTTCATTTTCATCAAAAATATAGGTTTTGTTTTTATTTTCAAAAAATGATCATTTTGATTTTCATTTGCAACAAAAGATTTTCTTTTTTGTTTCCCAACAAATTCTATAAAAATTTTAATCTCTTTGAATATAGTCAATGTCAACATCATTAAGTCCAACATCTTGTAAAACTTCTACATACAAATTTACCATTTCACTAACATGTGGATTTGAAGACATACCTCGATTTGCAGTGCATATTGAAACATTCTCCATAGCATTCAAAGAGGATTTGAAGACATAGTAGGACTTGTTTGTATAATCATACTCTTCTCCAAATTGACTCCTTGCAAATTAGCTTCATCTACAACCATGGTATCCTCAATGTTTTCATCTTCAATAGTTGTTGAATTGGTTGTTGTACCATCATTCATTGATTTCATTCTCATTCTCCTCTCTCTTTGTCTTCTTTTGTTCCCTCAAGTTTCATTTGCTTCAACTGCCTTCGAGGATTCAATGTCTTCCTTCTCTTATTACAAGCTTTATCTCCCATAATTATAAAATTCTCAAACACAAATGAATGTTAATAGTGAAATACTTCAAAATATTCAATCAAAATTGGAAGTTGAATACCTATTAGGACAAAATTATTCCTCTTGTGTTCCTCAAACAAGTAGAAAACTACCACAATTCCACTTTAAAAATTGTTTTCTTCATGCCTCCTTGAAAAAATTCAATCCATATTGCAAGTTGAAACCTTTTGTTCCTCCAAACAAGCACAAAAATATCAAAATTCTACTTCAAAAATGGTGTAGATGATGCTCCCATTTGATAAAAAATCAACTAAAAATCAAGTTCACCACCTATAAATACAATAGCTTATGAAAAATAATTTAATTTTACTGCTCTTGGCCGTACATGTGAAGTTGCAGACTTCACAGTAATTTTTGCAGTGTATTTAAATAAAATAAATGGGATCCCATTTATAAAACAACAGATCCCACTCTACTATAAAATGATCCCGATTATAAAAAACTCGATCCCTTTATAAGAAGTAGGATTACCTCTATAATCAGGATCCCATTCACCAAGATTGAATTTTGGGACCTGCTGGTTGTGAAAATGGGATCCCCGCTTTCCTCTCACAACGGTCCAAATATTATCGAATAGGGAATGGGATCTCGATTATAAGATGGGATCCCGTTTATTAATAAACAGGATCCCATTTTATAGTTAGGATCCCATTTTTTAAAATTTGAATTTTTTTTGCATTGTGGTTGGGTTTTTGCCTAGGTTTTTGGTTCAGGAAAAGCATTGGAAGTCCGAACCTAGGCCTTCAACCTATTTTGACCTATAAGTTGAAGGTCCTAACAATGTCAAAGAAAAATACCGACTTTGGACATATGGCTAATGACCTTTTTTTCATAATCTTTTGACGAAATTAAAACCCATTTTAGATGAACAATGTAAAATTCTAAATATGTAATTTGTTTGCAATTGGATTATTTTTTCATTTTTCAATTACACTTCTAATAAAATTGGTCCATAAACTTTAAATATCGTGGTGTTTTTACTATTTTAATAACTTTTGATCAACATAACATTTTGACAAAATGGATCGTAATTGAGAACAAATCCTTTAGAAAATTCTTTTTTCAATTTAAAAATAAAAATTAAAAAATGATAAGTTTAGGTCATCTTATGCATGTCATACATGACAATTTTTTAAAATGACAAATCTACCTAATAAAAAAATAACAAAAAAAATCAATAAAAATTTACAAAAAAATATCAGCAAGCTTTAGTGAGCCATAAAAATTTTCCCAAAAGGATTTAGAAAATAATGCATAATTTAATGTAACATGGATGTCTTACACATGCATGGTATGGTAAAAAAAATGACTTTTAAAACAATGGTGTTTAGAAATGCCTATTAAAACTCAATTTGTACAATCTGGGTATTGAAATAAATTACATATTTGGAAACTAGACTCTGAGCACTACATTTTGTGATTAGTGACTTTTTTAAAGATTTCATCTGTAAGTGCTTCAAATTTTAAGGTTAAATGTGTCAAATTCTGAAAATCAGGAAAAACGCTTCCACTTTTTGGCCAAAAAGTGGACTCAACTTCTTGCACACACCCTAATTTAAAGTAAAGCATAATTTATATTGGTGGAAAGTTGAGAATCTCCTTTAAAAACCCTTTTCATTTCATCAATTTTAGGTAAAAAAAAGTCACCAGCCACATACCCATCATATCGCCACTATTTGACCCATCATGATCTTGCACATACCCACATCCCAAGCTTACTCTTATATGTTCATGAAAGGTTAACGACTAGACAAAAGAGACAACGACAAGTGACATACAAGGACACATATAACTAACCCCTTGTACCCACTTAGTGTAGAAAAAGGTAAGCTGAATATGATGAAAGTAAGTATCAGGTAGAGGAATTAGGTGCTTCAACATAAGCAAGAGCATGGTCAGACTCTTTAAGATGTTGGATTTTACTACTTAAAGCCATACATTCATTAGTACCATGCCCGTGAACTCTATGATATGCGAAAAATGAATGTAATAAAATTTCTTTCAAGTTCTTGGAGGAAAGGATATCAAGTGATCTTGGAGGAGTCTCAACAAGATACCCTCTTGATCAATGGGATATGTTCCTTTATTATGTGACAAATATTTCTCTTCCATAGCATAAGATGTCATATCTATGCAAGACTCTTTAGATTGCAAAATTTTATTCTCTCCTTTACATGAGGGTGTAAAATCTAACAAACTCAAATCATTAGCGTTTTGTGAGATGACATTGACATTAAGCAAAGATGTCTTTGTTTGTTTCATCTATTTTGAAGGATAAAGACTACTAGTGTCTATCAATTCAGGATGCACTACTTTTGAATTTGGCTTATAGGAATCTTGTGTGATAGTGTTGATGTTGAGAGAAGGCTTGGTGATTTCTATCAATGGAAAATAAGCAAGACCATGAGTTGTTTCTTGCATGTTAGATTCGATAGGGACACAAATACCTTGTTCTCTAGCACCACATCCTTTTCCAATATAGCCAAGTTGTTTCAAAAGCTCCTAACATTTTCCATAAAGCTTTTTCATCTCTTTTGGATTGGGTGGTTGTTCTTGATTAAGTTTGTCAAAGCTTTTTGTGTAATTTTATTTTACTTATAAATTTGTTGAGGGGGATTCTTTCAAAGGGTCTTTTGAGTTTTGTGTTGACATGACTACTTTTTCATGTCCCTTGTTTGTTTCATTGTTTATGATCTTGTACTTACCCATGAATGTTTGTTTGAAATCTAAGGAACCCCAATCATCATCTAATAGCTTTGTGACTTCGTCAATTTTTGTTTCATTATCTTTTTGTCGCACGAGTTCCACTTGTGTGGTTGGTGTTAATTTTATCAAGGGATTATCTTTGTTTTTCTCATTTTGTAAGACACTATAAGGCTCAAGATCAACATCAAGTGTGTACACTTTGTTGTTGTAGATGTATTTCATTTTATGATGGAGAGTAGAAAGCACCCCATTCATTGCATGAATCCATGGTTTTCCTGAAAGAATATTATATGAAAGGTTCAAGAGGCATAACATGAATTTATGTTTCTAATGTGGCCTTCCAAATTGTAATAAGTAAAGTAACAACATCGAGTGGGTTTTTCGACATTGTCAAATCCCTTAAGAGATAAAGAATCAGGTTGAATTTGTGATTTATCCACACGAAGCCTATCCAAAAGGTTTACACTACACACATTAAGGGTGGAGCCATTTTCAACAAGGGCTTGCTTTATCCCTATTCTTTTGTATTGAGCTATGATCATAAAATCATCCTTTTGTTTTTACACTTCCAAAAGGGGAAGTTCACTTTGGTGGAAAACAATGTCAACACTCAGTCCTTGAATGATGGATGCTATGTCATTTGGTTGCATAGTAGAAGGGATAAGAAATTGTTGCAAGGTAGTTTGAAGAATACTATGATAATTAGGTGAATTCTAAATTAGGTCCCATAGAACATCTTTGCAGGAGTATTCTTGAGTTGTTCAACATGATCATACTATTTCCCACTATGCGAAGGAAAACGAGGAGCACTAGGAAATATTGGATTAGGAAAAAGGTAAAGATGTTAGGGTTGGTTGCTGCATTTGTGGATTGTTTCTAGTGTTATATGTATGAGAAATTTTATTATGACTCAGTTGCTACGAAACATTGTTCTTTGGTGGGTAAAGGACAAGTTCAAGTTTATTTTGAGTTGGAGGTTTGTTTGAAGGTGGGTAAAGTATGAGTTGAGGTTGAATAATATTAACATCCCTTAGTGAAGAAGATTTGAATGTTGCCTCATCATCTTCATCTAAGGACACTATGTTATTATTGTCAATACATGTTAGTTTTGTCTTGCACCATGATATCCTCCCTAGGAGCAGAGCTTTTAGGAGAACTACAAACCAAATTTTCTTAACATTAAAGGATTGGTTCTTCCAAAATGACTTAATCACAAGTATGGGAATGATCAATGGTTGGATTTTCTTGATTATCAATAGTGGAGTTATCAAGATAAGGCTCTATTTGGTTTTTTGTTCTCTCCAAGGTCTCATTCTCTTGTTCCATATTATCTACCCTAGTAGGAGAGCTTGTAATATGTTCATCCATGGTTAGATTTTGTAAGGAAACTTCATCACAATTAGGGGAGGCATCAAGAGAAGGACCAATATGATTATCATGCTTACCAAATAGATCTTCCATATAGTAGGAGCATTAGGAAAGGGAGAAACAATATTGTCATGACTTTCAAGTATATCTTCTAACACAAAACTATCATATTCATTATTATTAGGAGAAGAGTCAATGTGATTATCCTGGTTGGCTACAATTACACCCTTATGCCCAATAATGTCTTCCCAAGTGGGAAAAGTGGAATTGTTAAAGCTCTTAGTTAGGAGATCTCCTAACACCAACATGTCTGCCTCACAAATGTCATTTTCATGGTCACTCATGATTATAGCGTTGTCACAAGTAGGAAAAATGTTGGGAGAGGAATGTAAATTAAGTAAGGTGGTGGCAATGATTTCATCGTCTATTGTTATACTATCTTCCCAAGGGGAATGAGGAGAAGAGAAAACAAGATATTCATGATTCTCAATGATTGCATCTTCTTTCACCAAGATCCCTTCGTTACTAGAAGGAGAGGTATTGGGGGAAGAACAATTATGACCATAGTTATCTATGTTTGTATTCTCTTCTATCACATCATTCTCAAAAATGGGAGAGATAGGATGGGGTATATATTTAAGGAAATCATGAACATGTCCACTTTTTTTCCTTAAAAGACTCTTATAACTAGGAAATACATTGAATGAATGACTAGGATGTGTATTGACTAACATTTTCTTTGCAAACTTGGAAAAGACCAAAGCTAACATTTTTGAATGAAAACTCAAAATGAAATGTTTAACATGAAATTTAATTTTTAGTTTTCAAACATGGTAATTTAGTGGTTACATTATGCAATGATCTAAAAATGAAATGTTGCAAATTTGGAATAAAAAAATGCATGAAATGGGCTAATTTAAGCTAGATTTTGTAAAATGCATGTAACAGAAACTCAACCAACTGATACAGATAGTTAATGACAACAAATATAAGTGTAGAAACAAGGTTTTCAATGATGTAAAATGCATTTTTAGGGGTGTAAAGGGACTAATTCGCCCAAGGTGGCGAATGAGTCCTAGTAGGTTTTTTTTTAGAATTTTCAAAATATTTTTGTTGGTTTTTATGTTGTGTGTGCTCTATGATACAAATCTAAGATGCAAATGTATAATTTCAAAAAAATTGAATTATTTAAGATGCAAAAACACAACCTATATGTGCTTTCACTAATGCAAAATTTGAAACCCTAGAATGAACTTTAAATAATAAAATAAAAGCTAATTCTAGGATGTAAATGTTCTCCAAATCAAAAATATCACGTTCTAAAGTTGGGTTCACCAAAATTTGAACAAAGAAAATGGAGTCACAACTTCTCTTATTCACACCTAAAAGGGGAATGAATGAAGAGGAATCCAATTTTGCAATGCACATAGTCAAGAACAATTTCATGAGATTTCAATACAATAGAGATTAAAATTTATCAAAGGAGATTGTTCTTAAGGTAGGAAAGTGAAAAATAAGATAAACTATTAATGCAAAACTAAGAAAATATAAAATGTTTGAAAACATAATGTGATATGCAAAATGAACTAAATATGCAAAAAAATTGTAACAAAAATTAATGAGATTGAAGAAGTGCACCTAGAAACTAGAAAGTGATGGGAAGGAGATTTGGAATCCTACAAAAATCACTGTTGAAGCCAACTAGGACACTTATGCCAAGCTGGGTGACTTAGTCAAGTTTTAGGGAAATTCTGTCATAATAGGTTTTAGATAAAAGGGTACTCAAAACTACAGAAACCACTTTTTAGGCCTGGAAGTGGGACTAATTCACCACTGATTGTGACTTAGTCCACTTCCAGATTTTGGGAAATTCAAAGGTGGAAACAAAAGTTCTTGGTTTGCACTTTTTGTTCCTTTAGGTATTTGAATCTAAAACCCTAATTTCTGAGGCTATAAATGACATTTTGTGAATATTTTAACCTAGCCTACAAGGATATGTCTTCAACAAGTTTGAGACCTATTCTTCAATAATCTTTGGGCTTTCAAGGTACCTAGATCTGCAAACACACAAAGAAAGAACGAGAAATGTTGAATGTTAGAGAATAGGGGTTTGCCTTGGTCAAACCCCTTTTAGGTATTTAAATGAAATGAAGGAATAAGATGAATCATGAACATAAAATAAAGGAATTAGAACTATCCATGATGATAGATCTTGAATTTCTACAACAATGGATGAAGAATTTGCCCTTGAATTCCTTAGAAGTGATCTTGAATGGTCTCTAGATGACCTAACCCTAGCTTACTTGACTTGAGATGGAGAATGAATGATGAATGAATTATGAATTAGGGTTTAGAATCTTGTTTATATAGGGAATCCACTTAAAATTAATGTTAATTTGATCCCCAAGGTCAACTTGGAGGAAATTTAAACTTAAAACCCAAATTTTCCCACTCAAACCTCAAAAATGGCCCAAATGGGGCTAATTCGCCACTCTAGGTGACTTATTCCCACTTGGATGGGACTCATTCACTCAAAGTTGTGAATGGATCCCATGGGGGCTCTTTTGCCAGCTAGATTGTCAGGGAATGAAGACATTAAACTCTTATGTTGATTTGGTCGGGTTTTTTTTATTTATAAAAATAAGCGTTGAGATGAAAAATATTGGGCCATAGGGGCATATTAATGATTATATAAAGGGAAATTAGGGATAGGAACACAAAATTCAAAGTGAAAGTGTGATTAAACAGGCTTTACAACACTAAAATGAGGTCCACATAGCCTAGAAAGGCACAACATCCAATGTGAATGTGTAAAACACATTACAACAATAGATTAAGATTAGGTTTTATTTACAAGCCTTCTAGATTAATGTGAGAATGCAATTAAATATATTTTATAACATTGAATTAGGGGAAAAATAGGTCCATTAGAGTTAAATACTTAATAAAAGTCTAGAAAAGTGTGAAAGTCACTTACAACACTTTACAATACCTTTACAAGACATCAATGAATACATTTTATTTAGTTTGCAAAGGCCCACGACCTAATGTGGATGTGTACAACACCTCACAACACTAAATCAGGCCATCATTAAGTCCAATTTATCATTATTTATTCCCAAATCAAGCAAGGAAAAATGTGTACTCTTTTGGTGTCCACATAAGTTATCAAATAGACTGAAATGTAGACGGTGAAATCAATACACTTGATCAATTTCACATCTTTCAAATCACACACACTTCTTATAATCCACATAATAATTCTCCTTCTATTTATACCTTCTCTGATCTAAACAATCTCAATTAGGTCACCCTTAATGAAATAATTATAAGAAATCAATACACCAACATGCTTCTCAACACTTCCTCACTCAATAATTATCCTCCATAATTAGCACTAGTACACCAAGTCAACCAAACCTGCACTAACACTAACAAGCAATTACAAACACACTTCTCAATGTCTAGAAACATTCCACAAAGCACAAAAGAGCACTCTACGCTATTTGGAAAACATCTACAAGTACTCCAAAACCATCAAAATATATTGCACAACCATTGCAACCACTTGAAACTCAAGAACACCTTCATTCTATGCAACTAGACTTACTAGCATAGACATATACCACACCAAATAACCTTGCAAAATGACTCAACACTTGAAACTTCAAGGGAAGGTAGATACAAACATTATAAGCACATTATTAGATCCACAATACCATAAACATCGCATCACTACAGAGAGATGTGGAGCAATCTCATTTCTCCCAGACAACACTGCTTCACATATCACACACTAGTGAACATAACTTCTTTTGCCACATGACCAAAAAATGAAACTATAGATATAACACCTTGAAAAACCTCTGATCATCAAGTTGAAACCACATGAGCATATCTTCAACCATGAATAAATTTCATGGATCAAAACACTAAACACCACTCTATCACATTAAATTCTCTTTTATTTAAATTTTCTTAAAAGAATTTGGAAACCAAGCACCACAAAAACCATCTCAACATTTGTAACACCTTCTTAGCATCTCAACCTCACAAGAGATTGATATCCACAAGCACTTACTCATCATTGCTACATTAGAGGTTGGCATTAGTGACAATACTAATGATAACATAATGCAACCAACATATTTGAACACACTGGTTGAAATCAATGCAACAATACTCTATTGACATCAATGATAAAAAAAATGTTTCAAACAATATGCCCCTTTGTAATTGATGGAAACAATTGATATGGAAAACCATCAATAATAAAAAACCCAACAACAACACATACTTCTCTCTAGTACTCACTACTCCCCCTTTCATAAGCATTTATTCTCACATTTTATTCATATGGCTTTTCAGCTAACATTATTGGCCTATGACATTAATGGAAAAGGAAAACACAGTTTCATTTCTTTTACTCCCCCTTCGTCATTAATTACATATACCTACTCTCCCTTAAAGGAAACACCCATAGGATACAACTACACATTCTTCCTACATACTCACTTTTCTGCACACTCCCCCTTAGGGGCACACATCATGCTCTAACAGACTATACCAACCAAAAATCACTACTACCTACTCCCTCTAAGAGATAGCCTTTAGCATCAGTCCAGGACCAAGAGATATGTCTTGAAATACTTCTTAGACATATGCACTCATTCATGCATCTAGTTGAAAGGAGGGGAAATCAATCCTAACTTCTCTCGGAGATAAGTTCAAAAGTATGTTTTGGAAGAGACTTTGAGAAAATATCAACAACTTGATCCTTATTAGGCATATACTCCAAATTCACCTCATTCTCAATAAATTTCTCTTAAAAAGTGATATCAGATTCTAATTTGTTTTGTTCTTGAATGCATTACTAGATTCTTTAAAATATTGATTGCACTTGTATTGGCACACATGATAGGAATAGGTTCATCATAAGAGACTTTGATATCTTTTAATGTTTTATTCACCCACATCACCTATGTACAACATGATTTTTTTGTAATGTATTTTAATTCTATAGTAGATAATGACACTAAATCCTACTTCTTACTTAGTCATGAAACCAACCTACTTCAAAGAAAGAAAGCACCACCAGTTATACTTTTCTTGTCATGTGCACATCTAGCCCAATCTACATCTATATATTCACTCAAGCAGAAGTCATTATCCTTAGGATACAACAAACCATAATCTAAAGTTCACTTCAAATATTTGAATAGCCTCTTCACTATCGCAACATGAGATTCTTTGGTATGTTCTTGAAATCTAGTCATAAGACAAACACAATGCATGATATTTGATCTAGTTGCAGCAATATATAATAGTCCAATAATTATTGATCTATACTTTCTAATATCCTCTTCACTATCATACCATGAGATTCTTTGGGATCTTCTTTAAATCTAGTCACAAGACAAACACAATGCATGATATCTAATCTAGTTGCAGTAATATATAATAGTCTAGTAATTATTGATATATACTTGCTCTTATCTGTCTTAGGATATGTTGGTTGTTTTTAATGAACCAAGTTGATCTCACAATATAGCCTATGAATTTCCACTTTCCAATGATTAGCTAATTGGAGGGATTGGCCAACGAATGAGTGAAATATTGAAAGGCTTTCCTCTTGCACTTTGGGCTCTTCAAAAGCTGAGAGGGTGATCCCACACTGTATTTTAAGATCATTTGTTCCAATTAATCATATACATTGTAAACAACATATGAGCTCTACTTGAAATTGCTTTGACAATTGAATAACTACAAATATTTGGAAAACCCTTACATATTAATTGTTTATAGAGCAATAGAGCATGATAGAGTTCAAATTGACATACATTTTACCAAAATCTTAAAGATTTTAATGTATTCGCTATGGAATATCAAGAACAATCTGACACGACACAAATCCTAGAACAATGCCTTAATTCAGGGTACATAGTCTAATAGTTATGCAAATAAACCTTGACAACAAATGAACACTTAGCATTATAGAGCTTACACAATGTTGCATATAACACTAGTCTCAATTACTCAAAACAAAAAAAATTATCATATCCTGGCATTCAAACAACCTAAATTGATGATTTCATCTAAGAAATTTAACAAATTCTTTGGATTTAAATAGAGATGAGACCATGTACATTCATTGAAATTAATAAAGACCATTGAAATAAATTTTAATTATTTCATTGATAATTCACATATTGAATACATCAAGAGAGAATTTTCTTTGAATATTTTCCATTCTTTATATTTAATGCTAGTGATGTTATCAAAATTTTCTTAGAAAAATTAAAGACTCATAACCTAAAATGAAAACTCTATTCTATTCTTTGTATTTTCTCCTTACAAAATTTTCTCTAAGATCAATCAACAACCATTACAATTGGCCTTGAATTCCCTTTTATAAAAATAAGGGAGGAAGACAAGCTTCAGGCCAATGTACACGTCATATTTTTATTTGACATTTACAATTGTGGCAACAAAAAAAGTATGCCTCTACATTTTCCTTCTTATTTAGGCGCTCGTTAAATTGGGGTTGATGTGGCCTTGATTTAGTGTTATAATGTGTTTAAAACATTCATATTAAGTATTGGGATCTTGTAAACTAAATTGACTTAATGGTACCCTATTTTGGGTATGTGCAAGATCATGATGGGCCAAAAAGTGGTGATGTGATGGGTATGTGTAGGGTATGTGGCTGATGACGTTTTTTTACCCAAAATTGATGAAACAAAAGGGTTTTAAAGGAGATTCTTATATTTCCACCAATATAAATTATTCTTTTACTTTTTTTTTTTTTTAAAGGTGCAATGCACCCATAATATTAGGGGTAAACGCTTTTTTTGACCGGAGCTATGAACCGGATACAACAAACCACAAGAAACAACCAAACCCGCGAGCACAAAGGCCCAGCGAAGGCACAAGGCCTGCGAGCACTTTGCCCAGCGAGGGTTTGAACCCTGGTGGCCATCACTACAACCAAGTTTAATTTAACCATAACCACTTTATCGGCAAATTATTTACTTTGAATTTAATAAATAATTATTATTTATTTTCTATTTGAATTATGACCAAAGTCTTGATTGATAGGTTGATTGAAAAACATCTATAGCTTTCAAATAGTATCATCATTTTTTGAATTGAAACATGCATCACATTCTATGCTTAACATACTATAGGATTAAAAAAAGAAAAAAATAAATTTCATGAAGTTGTGACCAAGTTAAGGTGGTCAAACATATGAGTTTTTATATTTTTTAAAAGTTGTAATAAAAAATCATAATTAATTATGTGCCTAGAAAAAAATTACAAAAAAATATGCATCACATCTGACATGAGTCCTCTACTTATATCTAAAATATTTTAAAAAGTATTATCATTTTATTATGGTTAGGTGTCGCATTGCATAATCTACTTTTATTTTTTCCCTAAAATTTAAGTACTACTACATTGAAATTTCAAATTTTCACCAAATAGATTTTTTTTTCTTTTAAATAAACCTAGTAGTTTAGAAACTACATTCAATTTGCTACATATTCTATTCTTACATATTTTTGAAATAATATATCTATAACTTATTCAAAATTTTATGTCAAGTTGCCTAACTTTGATTTTTTTGAATTTTTTGCAACTTAACGGCCTGTTTTTTCCATGATGATCCTGCACATACCATTTTGGGTGTTTTAAAGTTTTGTACCACACTTTCACACTAATCTATGGTTTTAATAATAAATGGCACTTCTTTATGCCTTATTTGGCCTTATTTTTTATCCACAATCCTTAGTTAATCCATCTTTTTGAGGATAATCTCGACATGAACAAACATCGAAACATAATTCATGTCTTTTTTGATTTTATGGCCCAGATGTAGTGATATGGGAGTCATATATGCCAGCTTGGGCATATGCATCCCACCTAAGTTTCAAGGCATCGATCTAGATCTCACATTACTCTAAGCATTTCTTGAAAAATGTGTCCTATAGCCCAGCCCAATGGGAATCATAGACCACTTCTGACATATGAGTCATGTGTGTCTTAAATTAAATTATATTCAAATTATTGTTGGGATTTTATCCTCCTAGATTCGATGTTGGTTTGTAGTGTTGTAATTTTTGGTAATTTGGCATAAACAAGTATAAATACAAGGTTATTTGGCTCATTTTCATCCAAGACTTTCATGAGAGCATCCTTATAGAAAATTGGAGTTTACAAGAGAATTCAAGAGTTTACAAAGAAATTCAAGAGATGATTATCTAGTGTTTCAGAGTATTATTCAAGTATCAAGTATCATGTCAAAGTCATCATGCATCATGTTTGTTTTTTAGCTAACAATTGTGATGTAGGGTTTTTTGATTGAAGCAAGTGTTCAATTTAAGGTCTATCATATTCAAGCAAGAGTCAAGATCTACATCTATTGGATCCATTTCATACATGTTTTTGACACTTTATTGCTAAGGTTTGGTGAGTTGCAACATATAATTTTTTTCATTCATCACCCCTCCTTTCCATTTGATTTCATTACAAGCTTTGATTACCAAAATGGGGTTTGACCAAGGAAAACCCCTTTCTACTAACAAAACAAAAAATTTCCCTCTCTTTAGTATGTGATTTGCAGACCTAGGTTGAAGAGACATTAAAGAGAAAGATTGGAGAAAAGTCATCAATTGTTTAAAGTTTTCAAAGTTGTCACATCATCTACAAGATCATTACAAGACATCTATAGAGAAGAATTCAACACTTAAGATACATAAACTAGGTTGAGAAGATGAATTAGATATTGAAGAGAAGATTTAGATCCTAATTCTTCAAAAAGGCTAAGTAGGACTAATACTCCAATTCTAGCGTATGAGTCCTAGTATAATGAATTTTATAGATTTCAAGAGTTCCAAACTTGTCTTTGCCAGATTTCTATTCCTACCCAAAAACCCTAATCTGGGACTAAATGCCTAGATTGGCGTATGAGTCCTAGTAGACATTAAATTCAACATATTCAACATTTCAAGTCTTCAATAAAGTTTCTATAGGTTTCTAGGTCCATATTTTTGGTTTCTCATCTTTCTATTCTATTTTGCATGCATTTTTAGGTCATTTAGTGAAGTCTTGCATATCATTAGGTCTTGTCATTAAATCTTACACATGTCATTAGTATTTCCAAGCCCTAGCTTGGTGGTGAACCCTTATTTAGTCATTTACCATACCCTATGACAATTTTTAGTAGATCTCTTTCCTTCATTCCATCCTTGGATTGAGATCTCTAGGGTCTCCTTAAGTGAAATAGGCCCTAACCCTAGTGTTCCATCTCCTAAAAAGATAAAGCACCCTATTTTCTATGTTTCATTTTGGTGAGCCTATATTTATAACATCTTAATTATTTTTTGGAGTGTATCATCATCCTATATTTAGCTTACATTAACATTGCATTAGGGTTTGCATTAGTTAATTGGCATTCTACAGGTTCCAATTCTTTCATTAGTGAAAGTGCATATAGGTTGCATTTTTGCATCTTGCATCATTAAATTTCATCCCAAATATACATTATTAGTTAGCTTAGATATTATCCAAAATAGAAAACATAACATTCATACAAAATTTGTTCAAAATGGTGCAAAAACCTTAAACTAGGAATCATACGCCTCTCTGGGTGATTTAGTCCTAGTAAAGGAGATTTTTCTTGATTTTTGGGTACTTTGTGTTGGTTGTTATTCACTATTCAGACCCCTTAAAAACCATTTTTGGGACTCATATGACCCTCTAGTCAATTTAGTCATGTTTTAGATTTTAAATTGCATTTTATAGTATTAAAAACTCTATTTTTGTGTTTCAATTTGTTGTTAGTTTTCTATTTCAGTTTGTAGAGTTTCTCTTACATTCATTTCATTGCATTTAGCTTATCTTCATTGCATCTTGAATTTCATTGATTGTCCCTTGTAGGATATTTTCTACTTGGTGTTCTATTGCTAATATTATAGTGAGCTAAATTCTAAGATTCATGTCTTCCTGCAATAGCACAAATATCGTGGATCTTGTGTTATCTAGCTCTTTCACTTATATTTTTTACATCAGTTCACTAGGTAAGTACCATACTCTTAACAACTCTCTACCTTCAAGTAGTGTGACGCTTGTTGAAACTATGGTTGCTATTATTCCGTAAGAAAACATAATCCAAATCCATGAAGATCTAGCAAACTTACAAAATAAAGTTAGCACTAAAACCATTTCAACCACTACTATCCCTCTTATAGATAACTTACATTATATGATTGAAAGTGAAGATGGAATAGAGATTGTGCATAACATAGTTCAAATTCTTGGGAAACCCCTTACCTCAACCACTATTTTTCCTCTACCTTCAAACAATGTCCAAAGTCAAGGAGGAACCCAAATTCCTCCTCCCACAACCATTGCCTCTATTCCTACCTATACCAACCCTCAAGTTACAATAACAATGCAACCTACTAGTAATGTGATTCCTTCCATGGGTATTTCTGCTAGCATCCCTAGTACCTTTATGCCATCACACTTCATATCTCCTACCACCTTGTAAACAAATATTTTGGCACCTGAATGCTTTAGAGTCCTAGGATTTTTCACCTAAAAGGATAAAAATTGGGCCAAAATGCAATGTAAACATTCAAAGATTACTATAAAATGAATGAAATATGCCTAGATGAGATGATCTAAATGCATAAAACTAAAGAAAGACATTTTTTATTGAACGAAAACTAAAGAAATACAAGTTGTTTGAAAACACATTGTGATATACAAAAACACCTAGAAATGAAGGCAAATTGTAACAGGAATGGATGAAATTGAATGTGTGCACCTGAAATCTTGCTGGATGTTGGAAATGACTTTGGAAATGTTGTTGATGCTGAAAATTTGGCCTACTAGGACTCATTCGCCATTCTGGGCAAATTAGTCCCAAATCTGGGAAACTGTACGGGAGCCCATTTCAGACAAATTGGTATCCAAAACTACAAAAAACACTTGTTAGGCCTATAAGGGAGACTCAATAACCACTAATGGTGAATCAGTCCACTTTTGAATTTTTGAAAAACCAAAGGTGGAAACTGAAGCCCTTGGTCTGCTCTCTAATTCCTGACAGGTGTCAGCCTTCAGAAGTTTGATTCTTGACACTCAAAGTGACTTTTGTTGATATTTTGACCTTGCAAGGAAGAATATGACTCCAAAAACCTTGCAACTTCATCTTCAATGATTTCCAAGCCTTCAAGATGTCTAAATCTACAAACACACAAGAAGAGAAGGATAAATATTGAATGTTAGGGCATGGGGGTTTGCCTTGGTCAAACCCCTTTTTAGGTAATTAAACCAAAATGAAGAAAGAATGTAATGAAACATAAAATTATGGAGTTAAATACTTTCCATGATATTTGATCTTGAATTTCTACAACAAAAGATGAAGATGCTACCCTTGAATGTCTAAAAAATGATCTTGAACGACTTGGAATGTTAAAACCCTAGCTTGCTTGACTTGAAGTTGAAGACAAATGATGAATGCATTGTGAATGAGTTAAGAGACGTAAATTAGGGTTTAGAGACTTATATTTATAGGAAATTCAGCTTATTTTCCTGTTAATTGGATCCCCAAGGCCGACATGAAGAAAAATTAAACTTAAATTCCAAAATTTCTTGCTCAAAACTCAAAAATGACCCAAATGGGATTAATTCTCCATGCTGGGTGAATTAGTCCCACATGACAGGGACTCATTCACCCAAATGGGTGAATTAGTCCCAGAGGGGTCCTTTTGACAGTTGGAATGTTGGGGAATGAGGAATTTAAGTTCTTATGTTTATTTCATCAGGTATTTGATCAAATTATGCCTCTAGATGCACAATATGGGGTCATAGGGGCCTATTAATAATGATGTAAAGGTTAATTAGAGCTTGTGACACAAAATTCATTGTGAAAGTGTGATTAAATACACTTTACAACACTAAAATGAGGTCCACTTAGCCTAGAAAGGAACATCATCCAATGTGAATGTGTAAGACACATTACAACACTAGATTATAATTATGTTAAATTTACAAGCCTTCTAGATTGATGTGATAATGCAATTAAATATATTTTACAATGTTGAATTAAAGGAAAATGGGTTCATTAAGTCTAGAGAGGTGTGAAAGTCTCTTACAATACTTTGTACAACACCTTTACAAGACACCAAAAAATGCATTTTATTCAGTTTGCAAGGATCCAAGACCTAGTGTGGATGTGTAAAACACCTCACAACACTAAATCAGGGCCTCAATTATTTGCAAATCAAACAAGTTTCCTTTTTTCTATGGTACACACCTTACCTCCCATAATAATTCCATTCACTTGTCTATTGAACACATACACACCTCCACCTTATTCACCTCAATCACAAAATGAAAACAATGATTCTCTCATAAATCAACTTTTGCAAACCGTTTCATCCCTTCAAAAGAAAGTTTCCAACATAAACCAAAATAAAAATGGTCCACCTACATATTATGTCCAAAGCAATTTCTTGTCCTTGGAGATATTGAGAACGTCGATGCCACAAGGTATAAAGGTGCCTAGTTTTGAGAAATATGGGGGAAAAGGAGATCCTTCTAACTATGTTTTTGCTTATACTACCTTATGTAGTGACTTTATTCTTGAGGATATAAGATCTTTGAAACTAAGATTTTCCCTAGATATTTGAAGGATACCACCTTACAATGGTTTTCCTCATTACCAAACAACTCAATTCATTCATTCAAAGAAATTGTTGAGGCCTTTATAAGCCATTTTCAAGTGCATATGACCCCTAAGATGACCTTAGTAGATTTTATCAGATGTAAACAAAAAGAAGATGAAAAGATTATCGACTTTATTTCACGTTACCAACCGCTTTATTCCCAAATCTATGTAAGGGTTCTTGACCCTCACCTTCAAAGGATATTCATTAAAAACTTGCAAAGTAAAATACAAGTTAAGCTTACCATGATGAATTTCCCCTCATTTGTGATCTTATGTACTGCCCTTCATGATTATTAAAATTTAGTTAGTAGTCCTAACAAAAAATTGACCTCTAGCCATCCTAAGAAGTCTGAATCTGCAAACCAAAACAATTATCAACCTGTTAGAAAATAGAATAAAGGCTTCCTTCAACTTAATCCCCCTCAACAAACAAATCAAAATGTTGATACCCAAGTGAATTCTATAAGGAAAATAACTCCTTTCACATTTAGGGATCTAGCTAGGCAATTCACTCCCTTACCTGATACCCTACATAACATAATTTTACAACTTTTAGAAAAGAAAATGATTACCTTTCCTCCCATTAAAAATCCCAATCCTAATAAGCATTTACCTTAGAAATTTAGGTCGAATTCTTATTTCCATTATCACCAACAAAATAGACATGAAATGAAACATTGCAAGCATCTTAAACATCTTGCGTAAGACTTCATTGATTCTGATCGACTTTCAGTTGGCAGTGTTAATGATCAAGGAAATAAGTTTTTTGCCTCTCCCAACCAAAATTTGTAAATATTTACCAACCCTGTGCCAAATCATAACGTTTCATTTGTCAAAGCTAGTGAAACTATTAAAAATTATGTGATGAATGTTGACACAGATGATGACAAAATGGATACTGATAAAAAATATCCTATAGAACAAAATCCTATCAATGGTTTGGTTGCATTGGTCAAAACTCAACATCCTAAGGGCCGAACTAAGAAACCTCTTGGCATTGCTTTCTCCTCACGAGATATACTTAAACATGCACCTGATGGTCCTCTTTACATAGTTGTTTGAATCAATGACAAGCCCACTAATGGGATATTAATTGATCCCATATGTGGAGAGAATATGATCACCGAGGAATTCCTACTTGTGTAAGAACTCTATCAAGAAACATATGATAAATTGAAATCATGGATAAAAATGCATAACGGTTTCACTTACCCTATGATGGGATCGATCACCTTACCTTTACAAATAGGACAAAAAATTAGATGTCTCATTCTCCATCATCTTGACGTTGGATCAATTCCATGTGAAGCTCGGTTACCCATGGGTACACTCCATGGAAGCCATCCCATTAGTTGTGCATAAATGCTTAAAGTTTCCCTTTGACAATGAAATCTTCACTATGCATCATAGTAGCTTTAACCCTTTGTCTTCGCATGGAAAATTTTCATTAGATTTATTTTGGCCAGAGCCTATGGAATCTATTAAACCTTGAGAATACTTCTTTTTCAAATTCTATCAAAAGTTCAGGGCTAAATGTATAGTAAAACTATCCATTAAAAGTATGCCTTAGCCTATGACCGAGCCTACCATCCTTGACGAAACCATGATTGAACCTAAAGACATTCCAAACAAACAATACCAACCTAATCCTTTTCCTATTTCCTAAAAAATACCAAGAGATAATGAAATCAATCCCATTACACCTAAAATAAAACAAGTTTACAAAGCTAAAGAGAAAGCAGTTGAACAGCCTCCCACGGTTCCTTCCATTCCTCCCTTAGGGAAGAAAATAAACCTATGGTTGACACACCTACTCCTACATAAATGAAACTTGAAAGATGTACAAAAATAAATAGAAATTCTAGAGAGCATAGGTGTAAATGTCATGCCCTTGCTCGAAGGTTAAATGAAGATAACAATAAAGAAAATCAAGATCCAAACTTGACTGAAGCAATACATGATGAGTCTCCCCATTTGCCACAATGACAAGGTCCTATACTGTAACAAGAATTAAATCCTTCTTTAGATATTATAATTAGACCTCTTGTTGTGATTAAATTAGATGACGATGATGATATTACCAAGATTGACGAAGAAGTGCATAACAAATTAAATACATTGTTTTCCTCTTCTATGAGCTTAAATGACAATTCTCCTAAAAAGAGTGTTGAACTTGGTGACATCCCTAGTTTGACACTTGCTATTGTCCCTTTGGCTAGTTTTCTGCCTTTTATATATGATGAACACAATTGGGATGTAGATGACCTGCTCATAGGTTGACTCGCATGCACCTTACTAGTCTTTTTACATTATTTCTTTTTCATTTTTCTTTACTTGTGTAGACATACAAAATTTTCATCATGCGTTCCTCATATTTAATTAAATCATATTCACCCATCAATTAAATAAATCAAGTTTATTTGATTAATCTCCTAAGTTATCTCTTTAATTAAATAAATCGAGCTTATTTAATTAATATCCTAAATTCATCCATTTAAATTAAATAAATTCATCTGTATTTGATTTAACACTAACATCGTCCTCTTTGATTAAATAAATCAAATCTTTATTTAATTAAATCTAAAATCATTCTCTTCTCATTTTGATTTATTTTAATCCTAAAATCTAAGTCAAAAGTCAAAATCACCTAATCTCCTATTAAATTAATAAAATCTTGATTAATTTAATTTGAATCACCTGAATTCTCTAGATTTTGCAACTTGCACTAATAAATAATTTCTTTGATTTAATAATTCCCTAATAACTTTCAAAATGGCATCAAAAAAGGGAATATTCCTCCAAGTTTGAAAATCCCTCCAAATGTCTTGTCCTCCAACATGGCATTAAATCCTCTTACTTTGTCTCTTACATGTCTCCCACTTGGCATTTAAGACACTTTCTTCTACCTCCAACAAGCCATCTTTTGAATTTCAAATCTCCCCCTCTTTGGCACATTCATCAAAATGTGCACAACCTTCATCCTCTCACATCTTGACAAGTGGCATCTTGTCATTGGCTCATGTTTTGTCCCACATCCTCCATGTTTTGAATTCTTCCATACTTCTTGGTTATAAATAGAGGCCTTCTCTATTGTCTTACTCCTCCACAACTAGATCACTTGTCATCTTAAATCTTCATCATATCTAGAGCTTATCAAAAAGGGGTTGGAAAAGGGCTATTTTCCACATCAAAATAGCAGCAATCCCCATTTAAGATGCTGGTTTGATGATTTGAATAATGTTTCATTGTGTTTTGCTTGCTTTCGTGCTTTGTTTCCATTATTCTTTTGTTCAAATGAATTTTATAGGGAGTGTTTTATTTGAGTTCTAACAATGGCTAATTTGGAATATTTTATTTATTGTTAGAAATTATAGGTTGACCTCTCACAATGTGATTACATGTGCGTATTGTGATCCCCTGTACTATTCTATTTGATGTATCCCTCTCTCTATGTGACATTCCTCTATTTTTACCTACATTCTTCTCTATGTCATAAATATTTTTATTTTCCTTTTATCTTTTCTCTTTTATTTGTCTTGTGTTTTCCTTTTGGGGGTGATGCAAGGCGTCAAGACATTCATGTCTCTTCCATGTTGACCCAAAAGCTTTTCCTTTTATCTTTCCTTTGTCTTGGATTTTCCTTTT